>SSNQ01034428.1:542358-564779 GCA_006942095.1 Nothobranchius kuhntae
AGCTGGTGTAGGTCAAAAGTTCATCTTGGGCTTAACAATAAAACTGAATATTTAGCAAGTACTATTTTGTTTGCACGTTTTGAAAAGTCTTAGTTTAATGTGTTCTCATTTTTTCCATATATGTTTTTTAAATTCACAGCCTTTTATACACACACACACACACACACACACACACACACACACACACACACACACACACACACACACACACACACACACACACACACGTATGTGCTGCTGTCATAAAAATTCCCTGTCTGAAGGACAAAGGGATTTAATATTCAATTTACATGCAACATAGGTAACAACGTTATTTAAAAGTTTGCCAGTCCAGATCTGAAGTGAAAAAAAAATCTGAAATAAAAAGCTTTTTCTGGTAAGTTTTGTTTTAAAAAAAACTACTTCCAGTGAAAGTAATGACTTCTGGTTAAGGTAATGACCCACCATGTAATTTTTCTCTTAAATATGTACATATCGAAGAGAAAAACGACACGGCATGGTTTTTCTCGACAAATCCAAACTACTTCCGGCAAAGGTAATGACTTCCGGCGAAGGTAATGACCCAATGTCTTGCTTTTCCGGATACGTAATTTCCTGTCATGGCAAAGACGCCAGCTGATGTCTGCAGCCAGATGCTTGTGAACAGGTGGGCTGATGTTTGTTTGATATGAAAAACAAAATATGATATTTCCATCCTAAAGCCCATCCATCCATCCATTTTCAGCCGCTTATCCTCCTAAGCAAGGAGGCCCAGACTTCCCTCTCCCCAGCTACTTAGGCCAGCTCTTCAGGGGGAATCCCAAGGGGCTCCCTGGTCAGGTGAGAGACATAGTCCTTCCAACAAGTCCTGGGTCTCCCTTTAGGTCTCCTCCAGGTTGGACGTGCCTGGAAAACCTCACCAGGGAGGCTTGTATCCACAATCTCATTCCTTCAGTCACTACCCAAAGCCCGTGACCATAGGTGAGGGTAGGAACGTAGATCGACCGGTAAATCAAGAGCTGAGCCGGAACTTCACCAAGTCAGACTGGTACAGCGCCCGCATCACTGCAGATGCACCAATCCACCTGTCGATCTCACAATCCATCTTTTCCTCACTTGTGAACAAATCCCTGAAATAGGTCAACACCTCCACTCAAGGCAGGACCTCCTCCCTGACCTGGAGAAGGCATTCTACCCTTTTCTAATTCAAGACCATGGTCTCAGATTTAGAGGAGCTGATTCTCATCTCAGCTACTTCACACTCGACTGTGAAGTGCTCCAGTGAGAGCCCAAGATCACGTTCTGATGAAGCCAACAGGGCCACATCATCTGCAAAATGCAGACTCCTTAGGCCACTAAAACGGATCCCCTGAACACTTTGGCTGTGCCTAGAAATTCTGTCACCCTGCCTGATAAGAAGAATAGGAGATTTCCTTCCTAAAGCCCTTTTGAGAAATCAGATCAAAGGGTAACATTTCATTTAACCCAGTCCTCTCTGAGCACCATAATTTTGGATGCATCACCAAAATGATTATTCCTCATTGCCTCTGTTGGGTATTTTTATTTAATCAATTCCAGGCTTACCTCAAAGAAAGTCCAACACACACAAGGGGTTAGAGATATTAGGTTTTAGGTTATCAATACCATTCACCAATAATCAACAAACCGACTTTGCAAAATTGGAGAGAATGAAGATGCACGACACCAATGGGATGTCTGTTCGGTCTCTCGACGAGCAGAAGCTTGCAAAAAGGTTTTATTCAAAAGTAACGTAGCACACACACATTAAAGAAAAACACCCCCACCCCTTCACAGAAAACAAACTTTCCCAGGTTCTTGGTATAACAGAGAAACGCTCCGTCTGGACTTGACTAGGGAGCTTTTGTGATAACAGAACTGCAGACGCACAAGGTTGCACTTCCCTGCCGAAGGCACAAAATGATAAAATATGAACAAGGAATGGACCTTCGTTTGATTTAAAAAACACCAGATGGTACCCAGACAAAATCATTTCCACACATCAATGCATCCAATACTGGTTTTATCCAACAGCCTCAACCTTCAGCTCTGACTACTTCTATTTTATCTTGTATTGACAGCACATATCTGCAACTCAACGATGTGCAAGCAACTCATAAACAATTAAACATTTTTCCAAGCCTCTACCTCACCCACAACCACCTCCATTCCTGCCTCAGTTAAATAATGTTTTCTGAAGGCCTCTAAATGCAAATGGTTACCAGAGAAATGCCACAGGTCACAGGCTTATGTCTATACAGATAGGTTCTTTGTATTGACTATTTATGTCAGAAAGTGGGTGTGCTGGAGGTGGGATGTGATCCAAAAACACCTGATCTCATTTCTAGGAAGAGTGAGTGCATCACGCTGGAATTGTGTACTGCTGTGTGTGCATAGTTTTTCATACGTCAGAAAAGGACTTTTTCTAAGTATGCTTTTGTACTGAGTTTAAGTATAGTTTAATTAAAGCAGGTCTACAGGTGCTATTTCAAAAAGTCGTCCGTGGTCTCTTTTATTTGGATTGATTTTTGTTTTACCATTAAAAACAGATATAGACCTATTGGAGCTTGAGGAGAGCATTTACATTTCATCTCAGTTAAACTCTGAAAATACTGAATGTCTGATCATTGCCCCTGAGAGCATGGTTCCCTTGATTAGTCAAAAACTTGGTAATTTATCTTCTGCTGTCAAGACAAACTTAAGGAATTTGGGTGTTTTTGACCAATCAATGTCTCTTGAAGGTCACTCAAAAACATTGGTCTGAAACAGATTTTATCACTGAAGTAATATCTCCAAACTGCGAAGGTTGGTGTCAAAACATGAACTTGAAATGGTTCTCCATGCCTTTATCTCCTCCCGTCTAGATTACAGTAATACACTTTTCACATGTTTTAACAAAAAAGCCCTTGACCGCCTTCAGTTGGTCCAGAAATCTGCAGCGAGGCTCCTAACCAAAGCAAACAGAAGAGCACACATCACTCCTAATCTGATGTCTCTGCACTGGTTACCTGTTAACTTTAGAGTTCATTTTAGAGTCCTGATGAGAACTTTCAGGGCTCTACATGGTCAGGCCCATCCCTATTTTACGGAATTTTTAAAGCCTTCTGCTCCAACCCGAGCCCTCAAGTCCACACACCAGATCCTTCCTAATGTTTATGTTTATGTATTTGACACTTTTGTCCCAAGTGTAGCGATAAATATAGATTTATATCTATATTTCAAATGTGGTGTAGATTTAGCTCGTTTACAATCTTATCTTAATTAATCGGGGCACCACCAGTTTCCGGAACTGGACCGTTTGGTTTAATATCTATATCTTCGCAATGTAATCAGTCTCAGAGTTAACACCACAAATTGATCTAAAGGATGAATTGACAGAATGCGCCGATTATTCCCGAGAATTGCTAGATAAAAATCAGGTGTTATTTACGTTTTGTGAATTTATTACATCAGTTAATGCATTGACAAAAGGACCAAATACAGCTTATAGTTTCATGCATGGAATTAAGAAAATCGTTAACCCAAAGCTTTATGGCAGTGATAGGAAATAACTTCTCCATAATAAAAGTGGAAATTCGGTGACACCAGGATTATAGAAAAATGGGGAATAATTTCTAAAAGGAGAACCAAGGGTGTGTGTGTGTTTGTGTGTTTGTGTTCAGGTGGCTCATTATCGCAGAAGAAGAAAGGGGATCTTGAAGGCTAACGTGAATCTGGGATCAAAATAAAAACACGCCATAAAGAAATGGAATAATCTGAATTCACTAATCGGGTTTAGCACAAAGGTCAGCCAGATGAGTTGCTTTACAGACCTTTTCCGTCACCAAAGAGGTGTCCTGTGGGCTGGTTCAGCCGGTCCAGAAGCTTGAATGCGGCCTTCAGGGGCCGTAGGACTTTTTGGCACCTCAGCTTAGGTCAACGGTGTCTGTGGTGTATAGAAGGAGGTGTTCTCCCGTACTGGCTTGACTCAAGGTTCCTTCACTTCAGCGGCCTCAAAACATGGAATTCGGATCGCGGGTCCAAATTATCCCAAACGTAGCCAAATCATCAAACTGTTCCAAATTGCTCTTACTTTTAATATGAAAACTCAACCGCCATGCAGACTTCCGGTTTCACGTAGAAAGTCAGACAAACGGGGTTGCTTCTGATTTTTACCGTGACTTTTGAGAGCTAATGGCTTAACAAATTTATGAGTGTCGGGTTATCTGGTGCTGGGCCCAGATGAAAAGCCCAGCAGTGCAAAAATTATGACACGTCTCACTTTTATGTTAATAATGTTTTATTTGATGCACTCCACTTTGAACTGCTCCAATCCAGCAACTGCTGCATATTTAACTAGTTTTAAAGGTGAATACACCAATATTTGCACATGAATAGTTTTTGTTTTAAACTCCCAGTGCAGGGCCGCCGCTGCCCATATGCAAGGTACGCAGAATGCGTAGGGCCTCGGTACCTTACCTTGGTTTAATTTGATAAAACAGATTTTTTCCTAACGTTGTTGGCATTTTTCCCACACACAGTTAAACAAAACAATGCTGATTAAGAGAGAGAGAGAGAGAGAGAGAGAGAGAGAGAGAGAGAGAGAGAGAGAGAGAGAGAGAGAGAGAGAGAGAGAAATTTTAAAAAACCCGACCGGAGCGGAGGTAGTGACTGACGCAGCACGAGCCGTTTTCAGCTGTCTTGTCAAATGCACCACGTACGTTACGAAAAAAGTAACTTTAACTATTGAACTGAAAAAGAGGCGAGCTGAAGAAAACATAGGGAGTTCTGAAGAAACGTGAGAGACAGTGAAGCAAGCACAGAGAGATGCATTACTGTCTGTGTGTGCGTGTGGATGCCTGGGCCGAGCTGACTGAGCTCCCGGCTGCAGTTTTGTGTGTAGGGAGGGGCGGGCGCTCTATGTGACTGGCCAATCACAGAGCGTGAAGACAGTCAGTTACCCACTGAGGATTTTCCTTCAGCATGATTACAGATATTTATGAGTTTTACTCGTTTCATGCCTGTATTCGTCAAAAATGCTTTATCCGTACCAGATACTCGTCTGAAACCAGTATCCGGCTCATCCCTAGCTGTAACCACCCTGTCCTGCCTCCTCCTCCTTGCTGCCTGCCGGCTGTGATCACAAGCAGCAACAGAGTAGGTCCCACTGCTTCTTCTGGAAACGGCACAAAAAAAAAATCTATAACACTTGGGATCTTGTAGGCGTGGCGCTGGGATTTCAGCCGTGGTGGGCCGCCACGGTTACGCCTATGTAAGGGAAACACTTATGTCCGTCTTTTCGATTGCTTAAGGAGGGAAACAAACAAGTCACTTGGTAAAATTTACATTCCTGGGAAAAGATGTAGGAGTTAGCCAGATGTTCGAAAATGGTATCTTGGAATTTATACGATGGTAGGCCAGTTTCAAATTCCCCCTTTTTTCCTGCTAAGTGTGAAAGAAACCTTTGTGTGAAAATGTTATTGTTCTTCTCAGTGTAAATCCAAACAAAGTTAATATGATGATATAAAATGTGGATTTCCGCTACATATTCCCCCCTGTTGAAGATATTTCCAGATGAAGGTTTGGGAATATTTCCAAAACGATGATAATCCACATTTGTAGGAGATCAGTTCCTACCGTTAGTAGGATATGGTAAGGTATAACACTCCTGCGACGCCCTCGTCCTCAATGAAACAACAAAAATACTCCTTTCCGGAGTATTTCCGTGAAAGCCGTTAGTGAGCCATGTTGATGGGTTATTTCATTCAGTCACAAAGTCATGCTATCGTCATGCAGAGTAGCCAGCTCATTTTCTGTGAAGGTTATGACAGGTATTTTGGTTTCTTTTACCCAATTGGTCTATTTTGTAATGTCACCAAATGGCCTGATTTTAAATATCCCACAGGTCATATACAGCCAGAGCAAATAACCCTGGCTACTACATGTTTTGCTGTATCTTCCCTTGTCAAGTGTCTGTGAGTTTGCACAACTCAGCATTTTAATCAGATGACTTCATCAGCTGAGCGCAGCTTAATCAGATAAAAAAGATGAACAGTAGCAGCCAAGGGCCTTCACACGAGAACTCGTCGTCGTCGTCTTCCTCCGCTTATCTGGGTCCGGGTCGCGGGGGCAGCATCCCAACTAGGGAGCTCCAGACCGTCCTCTCCCCGGCCACCTCCACCAGCAGGACCCCAAGGCAGTCCCGGACCAGATTGGAGATGTAACCTCTCCAACATGTCCTGGGTCGACCCGGGGGCCTCCTGCCGGCAGGACATGCCTGAAACACCTCCCCGGGGAGGCATCCAGGAGGCATCCTGACCAGATGCCTAAACCACCTCAACTGGCTCCTTTCGATCCGGAGGAGCAGCGGTTCTACTCCGAGTCCCTCCCGAATGTCCGAGCTCCTCACCCTATCTCTAAGGCTGAGCCCGGCCACCCTACAGAGGAAACTCATTTCGGCCGCTTGTATCCGCAATCTTGTTCTTTCGGTCATTACCCAAAGCTCATGAACATAGGTGAGGATTGGGACGTAGATCGACTGGTAAATCGAGAGCCTGGATTTCTGGCTCAGCTCCCTCTTCGTCACGACAGATCGGCTCAGCGTCCGCATCACTGCAGATGCCGAACCAATCCGCCTGTCAATCTCCCGATCCCTCCTACCCTCACTCGTGAACAAGACCCCGAGATACTTAAACTCCTCCACTTGAGGTAGGACCTCTCTCCCGACCCGGAGTTGGCAAGCCACCCTTTTCCGGTTGAGAACCATGGTCTCAGATTTGAAGGTGCTGATCCTCATCCCAGCCGCTTCACACTCGGCCGCAAACCTACCCAGCAAGAGCTGAAGGTCAGCGCTGGATGAAGCTAGGAGGACCAGATCATTCGCAAAAAGCAGAGATGAGATTCTCCTGCCACCAAACTCGACACACTCCACACCACGGCTGCGCCTAGAAATTCTGTCCATAAAGGTAATGAACAGAACCGGTGACAAAGGGCAGCCCTGGCAGAGCCCAACCCTCACCGGGAACAGGTCCGACTTACTACCGGCTATGCAGACCAAACTCACGCTCCTCTGGTAAAGGGACTGAATGGTCCTTAACAGAAAGCCACCCACCCCATACTCCTGGAGCATCCCCCACAGGGCCCTTCACCTGGGGGCTTATGACCCTGGGGACATGGTCATAAGCCTTCTCCAAATCCACAAAACACATGTGGATTGGTTGGGCAAACTCATGCCCCCTCCATCACCCTTGCAAGGGTATAGAGCTGGTCCTCATTTCCACGGCCGTGACGAAAACCACATTGCTTCTCCTCAATTGCTCCTCCTCAATCTGAGATTTAACTATCGATCAGACCCTCCTCTCCAGTACCTTGGAGTAGATCTTTCCTGGGAGGCTGAGGAGTGTGATCCCCCCCTATAGTTGGAACACACCCTCAGGTCACCCTTCTTAAAGATGGGGACCACCAACCCGGTCTGCCACTCCACAGGAACTGCCCCCGATCACCACACAATGTTGCAGAGACGTGTCAACCACGACAGCCCTACAACATCCATAGCCTTGAGATACCCAGGACGAATCTCATCCGCACCTAGTGCTCTGCCGCTGTGTAGTTGTTTGACTACCTCAGCAACTTCTGCCCCGAGATTGAACAGTCCATCCCCAGGTCTCCCGGCTCTGGTTCCTCCTCAGAATGCGCGTAGGTGGGATTGAGGAGCTCCTCAAAGTATTCCTTCCACTGTCCGACTATAGCCCCAGTTGACATCAGCAGCTCCCCATCCCCACTGTAAACAGTGTGAGCGAGTTGCTGCCTTCCTCTCCTGAGGCGCCGGACAGTTTGCCAGAACCTCTTTGGAGCCGATCGATAGTCTTTCTTCATGACCTCACCTAACTCCTCCCACGTCCGAGATTTTGCCTCGGCAACTGCCACTGCTGCACCCTGCTTGGCTATCCGGTACCTGTCTGCTGCCTCAGGAGACCCACAGACCAGCCACGCCCTTTGGGCCTCCTTCTTCAGCCTGATGGCTCCCCGAACCTCTGGCGTCCACCAGCGGGTACGGGGCTTGCCACCATGACTGGGACCAGACACCTTGCGACCACAGCTAGCAACAGCCGCCTCAACAATCGCAGAGTAGAACAAGGCCCACTCGGAGTCGATGTCCCCCTCTGCTCTCGGGACGCGATCAAAGCCCTGCCGGAGGTGGGAGTTGAAGACCGTCTTGACAGGTTCTTCAGCCAGGCGTTCCCAGCAGACCCTCAATATGCATTTGGGTCAGTCAGGTCTACGCAGCATCTTTCCCTGCCATCTGATCCAACTCACCACCAGGTGGATATCAATTGACAGCTCTGCTCTTCTCTTCACTCGGGTGTCCAAAACATATGGCCGCAGGTCAGATGATATGACTACAAAGTCTATCATCGACCTGCGACCTAGGCTGCCCTGGTACCAAGTGTACCAATGGGCATCCTTATGTTCGAACATGGTGTTCGTTATGGCCAAACTTGGGCTTGCGCCGAAGTCCAATAACGAAACACCACCCGAGTTCAGATCAGGCGGGCCGTTCCTCCCAACACACCCCTCCAGGTCATTCTGTCATTGCCCACGTGAGCATTGAAGTCCCCCAGCAGGACAATGGAGTCCCCTGATGGAGCACTATCTATCACTCGTCCCAGGGACTCCAAAAAGGGTGGGTACTCTGAACTGATATTTGGCCCATAAGCACAAACAACAGTCAGGACCCGTTCCCCAACCCGAAGGCGCAGGGAAGCTACCCTGTCATCCCCCAGGGTAAACCCCAACACACAGGCAGAGAGTCTTGGGGCTAACAAAAAGCCAACCCCAGCCCTCCACCTCTCACCCGGAGCAACTCCAGCAAAGGAGTGTGTCCAACCCCTCTCAAGGACTTGGGTTGAAGAGCCAATGCTATGTGTCGAGGTGAGTCCGGCTGTATCTAGCCGGTACCGCTCAACGTCTGCCACAAGCTCCAGCTCCTTCCACGCAAGTGAGGTGATGTTCCACGTCCCAAAAAACAGTTTCCTTGTCGGGGGATTGGACCGACAAGGCTCCCGCCTTGGTCTGCCACCCGATCCACAATGCCCAAAACCTTAAAGCTGTTTGCACCTGCGAAGCTGAACAACAAAATAGTTTTCCTGAAGAACAAAGCTGATTTTGCAAAACTCCTTCAGAGTTTTTTTAAGATGTGTGGTTTCTATCTATCTGTCGTGACCCGAGACACATCTCTAGGACTGAAAGGACGGCACCTTGGTACTCTACAGCTCTCCGGTGTCAGCGGTCATCCGACCACTCTGACTTTCGGATCCACCAAGAGGGTGCCTCTACGGTAATGTAGATGCACAGATAGCGTCTGTATGCAGTTTGATAAATAACAGCTTATAGCTTATCTTTAAACCAAATTCTTTTATAGCCATCTCTGAGATACGGAGATTTTGACTCTAACACTATATTCACACATAGTTTCCAGACACCAATCTTTTAGTTTGCATCCACTCACATAATAGTTTAAACAATCTGTCAAGTCTTAATTGTTTGTTGTCACGCTGAGGAGCAGGAGGTTAGGAACCAAAATGCAGACCCAGGATGACATGAGGCAGGAACGTTAAATAAAGAAGAATCCTTTAATTTGGATGACAAAATAAAAATCCAAAAAGGGCAGGAGGCAAAAACCCAGTAACAAAAATGAAGCAGGGATAAATCCAAAAGCTCACTTCATAAGCAAAGTACCAACGACCAAGAGGGAGAGACAAAAACAACGCTGACATAAACATTGGACCGACAAACACAGAGTGACAAGACAAGGCTTATAAACAGGAGGGAGGTGATCAGGGGAACAGGTGGCAGGTGTGAGTGGTGAGCTGGAGGGAAGGCAGGTGAAAACAATAATCTAAATGGTGAAAAGAAAACAAGCAGGAGGGCAGATAACTCTAGAAACCGGATAATTAAACTTAAAGACTTAGGGCAAACAACTACTAACTAGAGCATCTTAGGTGTGTTCTTACTAACTAGAGGGCTAAGAGAGGAGAACTAAAACGATGAAAACTAAGGAGTGACTAGTGTAGGTCCTGAAATGACCAAGACAGGTTCGGAGCGATTGGAGAAAAAGATGTCTGCTTCTGAGTTGATGTTGGAGTCAAAAAACCAGTCGAAATAAGATTCACCGCTGCAGAGGGAGAACACGACAGCTCTCATGCAAGGTTTTCCTACTTGCTTCAGCAGTTTCCAGAAGTGTTCTTTTGCTCATTCTGTCACAGCTGTTTTCATTCACTCAAGCAGGGAGAGGTCACGTGGTTGTACAAGGTTCAGTTTGAGCAATCGTCTGAACAGCAGACTTGCAGCCTTGAGTTGATGTTAGAAAGAATGCTGCTACAATCTCCACGGATGACAGGAACCTAACCTCACACTATGTGCAGAGACACAATACCCGAGAGGAGGGGGTGAGTAGCAGATAACAGGAGCATTTGGAATGTCTAATGAGCTGCAGGGTCAGGTTTGCACACACACATCAGGTTGCACATTACCAATGATCAGAAGTAAAAGATGTTGCTTGGGTTTACTTGTGTGCATTATCAGTTAACAGTCTTAACATTCCCCCTTTTGAACTCTAATAAGAGTTCAACAAAGAAAGCTAAAGACAAGCAAGAAACATAAACACCCACACAACTCAAACAATAAGCATCAAAAATCAAAAATCACAACCTAATATATCAAAAAGTTGTGCAAGTGAGGATGGGGGGAAATGGCCACAACATGATAAAAAATGGAATAATGATGATGCTATTTAGAAGGAACAAACACTTCCTTATGTACGGCACCGGGGTGCACGAAATAAAAACCCTGATGACACAACTGAAGGGTGTAAAAGAGGACCCTTGTAAAATAACAGAAGGGTGTAAAATAGAACCCTTTGTAAAATAACTGAAGGGTGTTAAATAGAACCCTTTGTAAAATAACTGAAGGGTGTTAAATAGAACCCTTTGTAGATTAACTGAAGGGTGTTAAATAGAACCCTTTGTAAATTATCTGTGTTCTTCTTCCCCCTGTCGAGGTCCCTCCACTGGCTCCAGGCAGCTGCAGGAGGAGATGATGTCACGATTCTCGTCCCGCTGGATGTGGTGGTAGCTTGGCACGCTACCGCGTCCTGCAGAGGTGGTAGCTTGCCGCGCTACCGCGGTCAGCTACTTCTCTTCCTGGGTCCTGAGGTCCTTTTGGATCTCTGATACCGTCCTTCCTGGCTCGTCCGTGGCCGCGCACTGGGTCCAATGGTACCAAGTGTCTCCTTTGCCCTCCAATCTGACCGCATGTGAGGTCCTCTCGATCACCTTGTAGGGACCGGTCCACCTGGGCTCCGTCCACTTTCGTTTGGTGACTTTCAGCAGGACCCACTCGACGCCTGGCACCGAAGGCGATGTATCTGCGGAATGAGGTTGAGTCCCCACCTGCTGAGAGAACTGTGAGACAAGGCTATGCAACAGGTTATAATAAGTTCTGGAGTCCAGGCTTTTGGCGTCACGGCCATTGTCAGTCAGAGGTAATTTGGTACTGGGCCCAGGAAAAGGTCGCCCTGTCTGCAACTCAAAAGGAGTAAATCCCATAGTTTTGTTAACAGAACTTCTAATGGACATGAGAGCCAGTGGTAAGGCATCTACCCAAGACATTTTGGTCTGTGCACAGATTTTAGCCAATTTGTTTTTTATCGTCTGGTTCATTCTTTCCACCTTCCCTTGGGACTGTGGGTGATATACTGTCCCAAACTTATGTTTCAGACCCAGCATGGTTTCTACTGCCTGTAGATCTTTGTTTTTGAAGTGGGAACCATTATCGGACCTTATTTTCCCAGAAAACCCATGCTGTGGAATATAATGGTTTATTAGACATTTTATCACAGTTTTGCTGTCTTCCTTTCTGACAGGCCAAGCTTCCGGCCAGACAGTGTAGGCATCCACGCAGACCAGTAAATGCCTGTATCCCCTCTCCCTGTTTACCATGTCTGTGTAATCTATGATTACTTCATTTCCTGGGCAAGTTGGGATTGGAAACTGTCCTTGCAAAGGTTTCAAGGTGGGTTTTATGCCGTACTGGCAACGCTCTGTACATGTTTTGACCAAATATTTTGCCATATCTGTGATGTGAGGATGCCACCAATGAGCCAGATTTTTGACCATTTGGGCCGGTCCCACATGTCCCACCCCGTGGGCCTCTTCCATAGCTGTTTGCCTAATACCTGGGGGTAGGATAGGTCTCCCATCTGGACCTCTCCAGATCCCTTGGACCTTTACCGCCCCTCTTGCCATCCATAGGCTCTTTTCCTGTGGTGAGGCCTGTTCTTGTAAGTCGCTTAGGGTTTCTGTCGTTACACGAATTCTGGGATCCTGATCTTTCTCAGGAGGCGGAACCTCAACCACCAAGTTGTATATGGGTAGGTATCCTGCTGCCCGTTTGGCTGCTTTATCGGCCTCCTGATTTCCCTGAGACACAAAGTCAGAGCCCTGACAGTGTCCTTTGCATTTGACTACTGCTACCTCTAAGGGGAGTAAGAGAGCTTCTGCCAGATCTTTCATGTCTTGTTCATGTCTAATAGGTTTGTTACTGACGGTCAGAAATCCAGCTCGCAGCCATTGTTTTAATTCTACGTGAACCGCCCCTACAGCATACGCTGAATAACTGTAGATGTTAATTCTGAGTCCTGTTCCTAAACTTAGGGCTTCAACGATTGCTTTTACTTCTGCTCTTTGTGCGGACTGCATTCCCACGAGTTCTTCAGCTCTTACTGTTTGCCAACCTGAAGGTGCGTGTTCCACGATGGCCCATGTAGCTTTCAGCCCTTGTTCACTGTCTCGGTGACAACACCCATCAGTAAACCATTGCTTGTCAGGACTTTGTAAGGGTTGTGCTTGTAAATCAGTTCGAACCTTTTCTTCCTCACTAGTTCTTTGTTGACAAGAGTGCGGCTCTCCGCCATTCATTTGATCAGCCATGTTGATACCTTCGTGTGTGTAGGAAGTATGAGGAGCTTCTAGGATAGTGCTCAGTTTCCTCTGCCTCAGTGAGGTCATGGTAAATGTTTGGGAGTTAGTACTTTCAGGGGGTATCCCATCACGATATGTGCAGTTTTTTGAAGAATTTTTGCGAGTCCCGCCGCATGTTGGGTGCATGGAGGGTGACGCTTTTCAGTGTTATCCAATAGTATGCTAACATACATTAACACTTGTCTCTGTCCCCCTTTTTTCTGGAACCGTTCATCCATCCACCTGTTCCAGAAACGTCCAAAAAGAAAGGAGAAGAGTAATCTGGGACAGCAAGGTCGCTTGCTGTGGAAAGACGTTGTTTTAGTTCAATGAAAGCTTTCTCGGCTTGTGCAGTCCAATTGAGCTTGGCAGATAATTGACGCATGCCATGCTCTTTAATGAGTGCGCGAAGAGGGGAGGTCAAACCTGCATAATCCGGCACATAGTTTCTACTGTACCCAGTGAGGCCAAGGAAAGAGAGCATTTCTTTCACCCTTACAGGTTTTGGATGGTGTAGAATGGAGCTTTGGTGTTCAGGCGAAAGGGAGACGCCGTCCTGTGAGATCAGGCGACCTAGAATGGAGACCTGTTTTCTTGCTATTTGGAGTTTAGATTTACTGACTTTAAATCCTAACGTGGCCAGGTGATGTAGCATAATCTGAGTGGCTTGTAGGCAGGAGGTTGCGGAGGGAGCTGACGGAAGCAAATCATCTACATACTGGATGAGAATACAATCTGCGGGTAGTGGGCATGTTTCCAGCAAGTTTTTAAGGCATTGGTTAAACAAACCGGGGGACAAGGCGAAACCCTGTGGCAAACGGGTGTAACGCCATTGCTGTCCTCTGAACGTGAATGAAAAGATGTCTCGCAAGGAATCACGCAATGGAAGGCAAAAGAATACATTGGCCAGATCAATGCAAGTGAACCAAGCATGCGACGGGGGCAAATTGGTCAATGCCACATACGGATTTGGTACAGGTAAAGAGTCGGTGGCCAGAAGGGTATTTATCTGTCTAAGATCATGGACCATACGAAACTTTCCAGTACCGTTTTTCTCTACAGGTAGAATAGGAGTATTCCACGGTGAAATGGACGGTTCCAAAACCCCTGCGGCCAGCAGTGCAGAGATGGTATCTGCAATCCCTGTCTCAGCCACAGGTTTGTGTGGATACTGAGGGACCCAAAGGGGGCTTGATGTGGTTAGGTGGAATGTCACGGGAGCGACTGTGACCAGACCTACGTCAGTGGGACCTGTTGACCACAGGGAGTCGGGGAGCTTAGACAACATCTCTGGAGTGTCTGGGTGATCAGTGCGTTCCCTACCATGGGACCGACTAATTATGTTGTGTTCAAGGCTTCCGACATTTGTTGCGCTTGAAGTAATTTTATATGTTTTAGTAGAGGGAGAGAACTGTACTTGGGGTAAACCGGTAGTTTGCCAATCTTGGGTCGCCAGGGAACGTTTAACCATTCCCCCCAGCTCCTTGGCCTGTTGGGCAGGGTTTATGGCCATTGAGACATGAGGTATTGCCTCGTCTGCCATCATATACCAAGCATTCTGGTCAGGTGTAAGGAGGGCAGCAGCAGCCACACCCTCATCAGCCACATAGATATCCTGGGTCTGAATGCTCCAGGTGGCTCCTTCTAGTTGGTCCTGGAACAAATTTTGGTACCAGGAATTTTCATGCCTGTCGTAAAACAATGTTAAATGAGGTGGGTCGGGGTGGGGGGACATATGGATGGATCTGTGTTAGCCAGGGTTTCCACTGCTGGTACAAGGACATAATGCCAGGAGTATCTCTTGTTTCTGGCTGTAAGAGAACCCAATAGATGTCGGCATAGTCCAGCGTGTTGGTGAGCGTTTGAAGCAAATATACTCCATCGGCTGCGTCAGCAGTGTCAGCATGGCATGGTAGAACCGTTCCTTCCGGCAAGGTGACAGTTAGTCCTGTGGGTCCACACAAGATGGTGGCCCCAGTTTTACAAGCAGATCCCTTCCCAGGAGGTTCACTGGAACTGTGGGAGAAGAAACAAAGCTGTGCAACACAGTTTGATGTCCAATGGTTGTAGGCAGTGGGAGGGTATACGGCAGAGTTTGTGGTTCCCCAGAGAAGCCCATGACTGTGATGTGACGAGAGGAGATTTTAGATGGATGCACACTGCGGATCGTAGAGCAAGTGGCTCCAGTGTCGACTAAAAATGGTCGAGATAGTCCATCAACAGATATAGACAGTAGGGGTATTGCCGTGTTTCCCTGACCGTTAGAGTCTCTCTGCGGGGTGTCCTATGCTCTAGGACCATTCTCCCAGTGTTCCCAGCCCATCACGGGCATCTGGGCGGGTGCTCCAACAGGAAATCCAGGAGTAGTGTGAGCAGGTCTTGCGCCATAACCTCGCCCCCTTCGTAAGGGATTATGGGGCAGAGGCCAGTTGCGGGCCCAATGTCCAGTCTGACCACAGTTATAGCATACATCCGGTCCAGAGGGTTCCCCACGGCCTCTAGCAGACCTCCATTGTCCGTGACCCCTGAAACCACCTCGATGCTGACCCGTAAATTGCGGGACATATTGCTGAGGTATATTTTGTTGGGGCGCTGGGTATGGG
Organism: Nothobranchius kuhntae; assembly: GCA_006942095.1. NCBI lineage: Eukaryota > Metazoa > Chordata > Actinopteri > Cyprinodontiformes > Nothobranchiidae > Nothobranchius > Nothobranchius kuhntae. Next base: position 557,957 of record SSNQ01034428.1, read on the forward strand.
GCAGGAGCGGGTGGCGGCTGCTGCCATGGTGGCATTGGGTAAGAATCAGGTGTTGGATTGAACTGCAATGGTGGAGGCGGGGCAGTAGTGGCGAGCATCTGCTTCCTAGTCTTATCCCCCTTTTCTCCCAGAGTCTTTTTGGCAGCCTGTATTTGAACCCTCAGTAGTTGTTTCTGAAGGTCCTCTAAGTTATCAGATTCCTTGTCCTCCGCCGTTTGAACCTTTGTAAGGTTGAATATTAGGTGGTTCTTCCACTTATTAAAGTCACAATCAGCCAAATCAGGGTTGTCATCCATTTTCTGAGCCACAGAGTCTGGAACCCCTCGGAGGACAGCTTTTTTAAACCATATGCCATGTGTGGATTTTTTACTTGGATGCTGGCCTGTGTGGTTAACCCAGTCATCCACTGCTTTGTTCAGGAAAGAGGTGGGGTTCATTTTCCCATCCCATTTAAATTTGTGTATGCCTCCTTGATCTTTAGGCGGGAACTGTTTCCTAAGAGCCGGGCCTAACGTTTTAAGAGAGATTGTTAGTGGGACCGAGTTCTGAAGGTGTTGGGTGCCTGCATTTTGTTTCAAGTCTTCTGCTTGCGACTTTGAGGTACATCTGGTGAGGATTGCTCTGAAATCTCCCAAGGCAAGGTCCTGACCTGTGGTATACCTGTCTAGATCCGCTAACCATGCATTCCCTCCCTCATTTATGTCAGGAAGTTTATCTACTAAGGCTTGGATGTCACCAAAGGAATAGGGCTGGTACACTCTTTGGCCGTGGGCTTTAGTTTGTATAAGCGGGTACAGGGTGATGTGAGGGGTCGCTGGCCCCTGTGAATGTGTCTTTGTGCCGCGTCGCCTGACGGAAGCGGGGGAGGAGAGCTGGAATAGCGCTTCGTCTTCTGACTGTTCTGACTGCTCATAGATTATCTGCTGCTCATAAACTGACCGCTCACAAAGCTCCATGTCTGACGGAGTCCGTGTCAGGTCAGGATTGCGGCTGGGTTGGGAGTCTGGTCTAGGATGACCCGTCAAAGACATGGTTACCACAACGCTGTCATTTTTGGTTGTGTCGGATTTACCACTGCCCCTTACTCTTGTTACAATAGTTACGGATCCGGATTCGTTAATGAATGTATTATTGGGCGAAATTTTAGACTCTCCTTGAAACTCAAAAGGAGTCTGTGTATTGGGTGAAATCCTAGGCTCACCTTGAGACTCAGAGGGAGCCCGTGAGCAAGGGGTGGACGTCACCTGAGGGCTGGATATAACCCAGGGAGTGACAGTAGGACGAGGGGTAGAACCTGCCTGTATTATTCTGCTTAATTCGGACATTAACTGGGCTTGTTCTTCCCTGGCTGCTCTTTGTGAAAAAGGTTGGAATTGGGTAGAGTCTGATGCAGATGGCTCGTCCCCTATTATGGATAGGGAAGAGATGGGGGTACTGGGTCCCTTGCGTTGGTGCACACGGCCTGTTTTGTTTTCCTGTTTATAATCTTCTTCCTGTTCTATAGACATCACACCCCCAGTAATATTAATCACTGGATAGATGCCAGATACCAGGGCAGTTGGAGCGGGCTGGGCTGGGGAGTAGGGTGGCGGCATTGTTTTGGTTGCTTTTTTCTGTTTTTTTCATGTTTGTTCTGGCTGTATTCCATAACATGACCCACTGCGTGTATTTCCCCCTTTTCTTCGCTTGTTTATCCATCTCACTCTTGTGCTTCCTTTTTGTTAATACTCCTGCTGTCGCTAATAATTCGTGCGCTTCCTCCTCCTTTTTTCTTGCCTCCTCTGCTCTGTGCCTCCAAATCATTCCCCATTTCCCTGAACTGTTCATGTCCTTGCCTTTGTTCATTAACAACTTCTCCGCTGTTTTTCTTAACAACTTTCTTTGTTCTGTCACTGCAGTTGGGTCATTGGTGGCGTTAAGTACTGTTTCCACACAAGCTAACTGTTCTCCCAGAGAACTCAAAACCTCGTTGGGACCCCACCCATCATCGGTTATTTCTTGATCCAATTCACCTTCCATGTTGTGACTTATATTGGTTGTTGTTGGTGGCAATTTGGACCAGTGAGGTCTCAGCTCCTAGGAAACTCTAATCACTGGTGTTTGAGTGAGACAGCACTGAAAAACTGTTGTGGTAACTCCTGCTTCTACCTTTTCAGGTGGGAAGTTCTTACCTGTGCATCCACAAGAGTGTGCTGTATTTTTCTCACTTCAAAGGTTAATTCTCTACTTTATTTATAAAGTTGGTTCCACATTCATTCATTACCCTCTTATCTGCGGCGTATAGTGGTGTACTGCTCAATGCAACTATTCCCTACTTTGTTATTCTTTGTGTATTTTGTATATTTATGTGCTTTTATCAGTTACTTGGTACCTTTAAAGGCCCAAAAATGTTGTTGCTTTGTTCAAAGAGGCATACACTACTCCCAGAGTTATTATGCCCCCTTATTGTGTAATCCAAGTTATTCAGTCAGCTCTATCTGTTTTACCGACAGAACTGACTGAAATTCGGCATTCATACAGATTGCGTTTAACTAAATCATATTCCTCATATACTCGTCTCTTTTAAGGAAAATGTAATTTTGTCAGGTCCCAGACCTTAAGTGGAATTTAGGGGTCCCCAGTCCCCAGGGCCTCCAACCCTGCTTAAATATAACCCGTAATTTTGTCAGGCCCCAGACCTTGAGTGGAATTTAGGGGTCCCCAGTCCCCAGGGCTCCAACCCTGATTAAATATAAGCCGGTTATATTTTATCCATCCGTCGATGAATATTTGGCAAGCAAAACCTGAGACAATCCTCTCGATTATATTAGGTCCCGGACCTTTTTCTATATACCTATGAATTTTTCCAACATAAACTCTAGCAAAATGTAGGTCCTTAGCTACTAGGAATTCAAGACACAAATGCTTTTGAATAAGTCCAATGAGCAGAATTAAAACCACACAAACCACAGTGGGATTTTTTTTTTTTTTTGTAAGAACTAAATTAATATCAGATTCTGCCAACAAAAGGGCTCTAAAACAATTCATATGTAAATATTTAGCACATTTATTGCAAAATCTCATTTTTCTGCTTTAGTGCTGCAACAAGGTTTTATTAATAATAAATTATTATACCTTTTGTTTTACTACAGCATCGGTAAGCTTCCTGTGCACAGATTATTAAGGATGCTTGTTTCAGCTGTGAGATTAGACGATAGGATCAATGATGAAATAAGTTGTCCCACACTCCATGGAAACTTTCAGAGAATCCACAAATAGTGGCTTTCAGACGGTTTTGTTACTTTTTGCAAGTTTAGAAAAGCAGCAGATGAGACAGCATGTCTGATAATTTAGTTTTTCATCTGATAATATTAGAACATGTCAGTGATGTCTGAGGGGCTTTTACAAACACTGTATAACTAACACTACTGGAGAGGGTATGAATTACACAGAAGCTTCTGGGGAGCCAAGTTGGGGGGGGGGGGGCATTTTGCCTTGGCCCCCAAAATGTCTTGAAACAGCCCTGGGTGTGTGGCTGAGTTTTGAAGGTGATCTGAATGGTGTCAGATGTATAAATAGTACATGTGTATAACTTATTGTTTTTTACTGGTAAAAACGTGTAGTGGAGATAAATCTACCTATTTCACTTTTCAACACTTTGTTTTGTTTTCTTGTTTTTATTTAACTATTTTCCTGTCCTGTCTGTCTCTCATCTTCCTGCATCTCCTCTAAACTCTCCAGAAAATCTGCTGCCTGGATTCTTACTTTTTCACCTCATCAGTTACTTTTGAGCAGATCAAAGGGATCTCCTGACCACAAAGCGGAGAGCGCGTTTCGATGTGTCAGTGAGGTGAAATCACCGCAGCACAGGGCTCTGCGGTAGAGCGCTTCAGGTGCAAATAAGACAGAAAGTAGAGAACATGTGCGGACATGAACGATCGTGTGCTAATTATAGTTTTTTTGGTTGCGCCACTTTGAGAATGGACCGTGCGCTGGAAGCAGCTGCCTGGAGCGCTGCGCAACAACGCAGCGCTGTGCCGCTCTCTGTGCTCTCTTCTCAGAAGAGTCCATAAATGATGTCATATAGGTAGAAAACTTTTTTCCGGCTCCCCTGGATGTGTAGGATATCCAGCTCTCCCATAATTCAATCCCTGCTCCTGGATGAAAAGCCGGACATTTTCATCAAGAACCCCCAGTCCGGACACCCGGACAGAGAGTGAAAAGTGGACATGTCCGGGGAAAACCAGACGTACGGTCACCCTGGTTTAATATAAAGCGGGAGATTACAGATAGGCGTACAGTATTTTGCTCGTACCCTTGCTGCCCTGGGCCCTTTAGAGTTCGTGGGCCCTGGGCAATTGCCCAGTTGCCCATATGGTTAATCCGGCCTTGGTGGTGCCCCATGGATATCTCCGGATATCCTAATTAATTAATAAATCGGTAAATATTTCCATATTTACAAATTTATTGAAGAATCCAAAAAGTAAGTAAAAGCTTACAAATTATTCGTTGACCTATAACCCCAACAAAGGGGACACAGAACATGACAGTTTGTAAAATAAATGCTTATTTGTTTGCAAACACTGACTGCTTCTTGAATCATAAACGAAGTGTGAATGATCCCTTAATAATTAATAGAATCCTAGAACCTTCTAATTAATCATCCTAAGACCAAGCAAGGTGATGTTCTATAATTAATAGAGTATTACAGCTATCGGTCACAAGTAATGAGAATGGAAATAAATAGCTCTTAAGCAATTTATTTAATCCAATTTACCCTCTATCTGATTCATTAGATAATGACGAGCTCAGCCAGGTTTTATTAAAATTGTACACTTCGTTAATGGTTTTGAATCATTGAAAAACTAGGGCAATCTCATTATTCACCACCAAGGGGCGCTGCTCTCGCTTGTCATTCACAGTCTGTGTGTTGTGTGCCTCTCCATTCCTCCATTTCAGCTAAGCTGCAGGTAAATAACTATTTGTTCATATCCTAAGTTAAATACATTTATGGATGTGTGTTGTCATGTCTCCTGAGGGATTCTACTGCACAACTTGTGTAGTTCTGTCACTGTGTTAAGCTTGTGTTTAACTCGAGTCAGGAAACTGACCTCCACTTAGCATTTAGCTGATTCGGTCTGATCAACTGGTATAATCGGCTCTAACACTGCAAAGATGGTTGTTTTTCTGACGAGAATTCCGGACACTAATTCTGTATTTAATTCAGGATTATACCAGGGATGCTTGGGCAAATTAATTAGCTCTTAAGCTGAATTAATTAGCAAAAAAAATCTGTACTGTTACCTGTGGAATCCCCCCGTGAAACACGGCCCAGGTTCGAAAAACGGAAGAGGCGTAAGCAAAGACTGCATGCTGCAAACTACACGCTTTACCGACACGATTTACTCAGTCGAAGGGCTGATTCTCATCAGAATCACACCAAAAAGACTCACTTCACAAACAGGCGGTTTGAGCTGTTAGCCACTTAAGCTAAGGGTTACAGGGTTCACAACGCCGCCGAACTAGCAATTCGACGGCACTTTCAACCGTTCTTGGCAGAATTTGATTTCTTCATATGTCGCTTTATCCTATAAAACTAGCTCTCCGCAGGTTTTTAGTGGTTTTGAGTGAAAATTGTGACTTTGTTTCTGTGAAAAGCGGCCTAAACCAGGCCCGTCGCCATTTTGGGGATGGACTATGTGACGAAGTGGTAGGGATGATTTCCCATTCGTCCCTGTAATTTATTTCTGTAGTCTGCTGGCACTGTGATGGGGGATATTTTAACTGAAATGTGTCTTAGTGTATCTTTATGTGAAAATGTTTTTTTTTTGTATTGTAAAAACAGTTTTGTCTTTTGTTTATGTTAACATTTAGGTACCTTTATGTGGATGTTTATTTCCCTCTGGATTTAATGTTGGAGCACTGATTGGGGTGGATTGTTTGCAGGTGTGATTTGCTGGGGTATTTAAAGGAAGCCAGGTGGAGGCTTGGGGAGTTTTTGTTTTTGTTATGTGGTGATCTGTAAAAGGAAAGAGGTGAAATAAATGCAGGAGAAGCATTGTGGCTCTCTGGAAAAATGTCCCTGTGCTGCAGTTTGCCTCTACTTCTTTCAACTTGAAGACCTTCTGTCTGCTCTACATTCCCACAGACTATCTGTGCGTAACGGAGTGACATCACGGTGTGACGCACACACTACCCCTTCCGTACTCTGCATCTAGCTCTGGCGCCATCTTTTGGCATCTCTAGTGCAAGTGCATTACACTTTTTCTGTGTTTTCTGGCGAGATTCCACTGAAATAGTGATAAAATGGAGTCTGGGGCAGAGTTCGAATCTCCCTCTGCGGGAACAGTAATTATTTATGCTGTTTTACGCTGTATAGGTTCCTCAAACATGGAGGCTTGCAGCCAGCTCGAGCAGTTTACATCACGTGAACTATTACAGAAGCTGCAGGACCACGCAGCAGCCTTACCCAGCTACGGTGGGAAAGTCAAGGAAGCTGAGAGTCACGTGGCTACACAAGATGCAATGCGTATACTTTCTGACCAGATCAAGTGAGGTGGAGCCAGTGGCTCTGACTCGGAGGAGTATAACAGAAAAGCGCTGGATGAAGCTCTGAAAAACAATGCAGTTTTGTCACAAGAAAAACTTTATGCAGTAAATCATCAATGTGCTGCTTTGGAGGATGAGAAACATGCTCTGAAACTTGATCTGTTAGCAATCAAACACAAGATGCAAGAGCAAGAGTGGGAGATTACTGACTTAAAATCAAAGATTTCTGAGCTCACTGGAGGAAGAAGGGGGACCCCTACAACCCTCCCGGACCCACCTGCCCCTCCTCTGCCGG
>SSNQ01034428.1:564789-602765 GCA_006942095.1 Nothobranchius kuhntae
CAGTTTGTTAGCTAAATGGCAGGGTCCGTTTACAATTTCCAGGAGGGTGGGTCCAGTTACATATGAACTGTTTCTGCCCGATCGTCGACGAAAACATCAGGTATTTCATGTTAACATGCTAAAAGCCTGGCTTGAACATCCGGCCCCCTCAATGCAGTTGTGGGCTAGAGTCGTAACGGAGGAAGAGGAGTCACAGGAACAGTTCTTCCCTTCCAAAGGGGAGGGAGACGTTTTTCCAGATCTTACTCATTTATCTGCTGAACGTCGATGCGAATTGTTGACTGTCATGCCAAAGAAACTGTTTGGCACTAAACCCGGCTGTACGCCGCTGATTCAACACGACATCAGGCTTCGGTCTCAGACCCAGATGCCAATCAGAGACACTAGTTCCAGGGTGCCAGCAAAGTTGGTGTCTGTACTGAAGCAGGAGGTNTAACGAGCTTAAGGGGGGGGGGACTGTGACGAAGTGGTAGGGATGATTTCCCATTCGTCCCTGTAATTTATTTCTGTAGTCTGCTGGCACTGTGATGGGGGATATTTTAACTGAAATGTGTCTTAGTGTATCTTTATGTGAAAATGTTTTTTTTTGTATTGTAAAAACAGTTTTGTCTTTTGTTTATGTTAACATTTAGGTACCTTTATGTGGATATTTATTTCCCTCTGGATTTAATGTTGGAGCACTGATTGGGGTGGATTGTTTGCAGGTGTGATTTGCTGGGGTATTTAAAGGAAGCCAGGTGGAGGCTTGGGGAGTTTTTGTTTTTGTTATGTGGTGATCTGTAAAAGGAAAGAGGTGAAATAAATGCAGGAGAAGCATTGTGGCTCTCTGGAAAAATGTCCCTGTGCTGCAGTTTGCCTCTACTTCTTTCAACTTGAAGACCTTCTGTCTGCTCTACATTCCCACAGACTATCTGTGCGTAACGGAGTGACATCACGGTGTGACGCACACACTACCCCTTCCGTACTCTGCATCTAGCTCTGGCGCCATCTTTTGGCATCTCTAGTGCAAGTGCATTACACTTTTTCTGTGTTTTCTGGCGAGATTCCACTGAAATAGTGATAAAATGGAGTCTGGGGCAGAGTTCGAATCTCCCTCTGCGGGAACAGTAATTATTTATGCTGTTTTACGCTGTATAGGTTCCTCAAACATGGAGGCTTGCAGCCAGCTCGAGCAGTTTACATCACGTGAACTATTACAGAAGCTGCAGGACCACGCAGCAGCCTTACCCAGCTACGGTGGGAAAGTCAAGGAAGCTGAGAGTCACGTGGCTACACAAGATGCAATGCGTATACTTTCTGACCAGATCAAGTGAGGTGGAGCCAGTGGCTCTGACTCGGAGGAGTATAACAGAAAAGCGCTGGATGAAGCTCTGAAAAACAATGCAGTTTTGTCACAAGAAAAACTTTATGCAGTAAATCATCAATGTGCTGCTTTGGAGGATGAGAAACATGCTCTGAAACTTGATCTGTTAGCAATCAAACACAAGATGCAAGAGCAAGAGTGGGAGATTACTGACTTAAAATCAAAGATTTCTGAGCTCACTGGAGGAAGAAGGGGGACCCCTACAACCCTCCCGGACCCACCTGCCCCTCCTCTGCCGGTGCATCTGGTGTGGCTGTGCCAGCTCTCCAGCCGACTGCACCACCCCCATCTCATCCAGCACAAGTGCCAAATCTGGTGGTACGGCTGAACTGGCTGGCCAGCTCTACCACACCCACCGGGGCCTCCAGCCCCACAATACCCACCTGCTGCACCTGCCGGTGCTGCTGCGGTGATGGTGCCAGCCCAACAGGCTCAACAACACCCTCCTGCTGTTCAGCAACATTATCCACCAGCTGCTGCGATGCCCGCACCAGCTTTCCAGCCAGCCCGACCACATTCACCTCTGACCATGGCTGACATCTATAGGATGTCTCGTAGCGTCAAAAGATTTAATACACAACCAGGTAATTCATACCCAGTTGATACCCATACATATCTTAGTGATTCATATCTTATCTAAGATTAACCTCTGATGCGGTGGGTTCATTCGTTGATCGCCAGCATGATGCGATTGCAAATGATTACAACCGACTAGAAGCTGCAATTCAAAGAGAATTCACTTACGATGCTAAAGAAGCTGGTTTAAAGTTAGCTTTGTTAGTCAAACAAGGTCGTAATGAAGACCCACAAGCTTTCTACCTATGCCTCTTTGATGCGTACTTTGGTTCAGAATGCAAAAAGGGGATGGGAGATGATAAAGGCTTTAAAGAGATCTTCCTTGGTAATTTGCATCCACAGTGTGGTCCATATGGGCGCGGTAGACCTTCAAGTCAAAGCTATGGACGATCTCAGGAGGATGGCAAGTTATTGCTTCAGGCGGCTCAAAGAGTCCAGTAAGTCTAAGGACACCCCTTCGGTCCTGGCGGTGGAGGCAGATCCCTCCATGCTGCGACTTCGAAGGGACTACATCAGGAACTGGTAAAACTAAGACCCGCAAACCTGGTGCTAAATTAAAGGCCCAGAACTCCAATAATAACTCCAAGCCGCAAGGCCTTCCCATTAACAGGCCTCAGAGTTTCTCAAGAGCCCGGGACCCCCCCACGGCTCGTGAGGGGGACCCCAAGTCACCACGAGTTGGTCGTGAGAAACATTGTGTTTCTGTTAGAGAAAAGGAGGGTCCATCACACTCCTCTAGGTGGGAGTCGTCTCGCTTAGGCAAGCGCCGATCTCCTTCTGACCGGTACTCACTGTGTCGTGGCCGCAGAGACTACAGTCCTGCCCCAAGGCCGAGAGCTGATTCCAGGAGCTATTCCCCTGAAACAGCTCGTGCCGCACTGAGTGCAGCACTTCGGTCACTGCTGAAAGAATCATCGGCAGGTGAGTCAGTTCTGTCCATCTCTTTGGCAGACCCTCCTCCACCTCCTGAACCAGCACGTGACTTGGTCCTGGAAGCAGGTCCTGCAGAGGCGAAGCCTGCCACAACAGTGCGTTCGCTGACACCTGAGACCTCGGCGAGGTCTGGAGTGATCACTTCCGTCAGCGCTGGTCCTCTAGCACACAAAGAACCTGCCACCAGACCTGGCGAGCCTAGCTCACCGATCAGACTTCCACTGAGGTTTCTCTGCAAAATCATCCGTGATGGTCCTAATGAGAAACCTCACATTCCGGTGACCCTGGAGGGGCGCTTGTCTGTGAGGGCATTATGGACTCCGGTTCTGATTTCATCATCATGTCCTGCTATCTCTGGGAGCAGGTCCGCATGGCTGCAGCTGCACAGGGTCGCGTCTTAGGACTCATGCCCTGCGCCGTGAACATCCATCTCAGGTCAAATGATTGTCGAACGTGGTGTTCCTCAACTTTACAGTGGGAGACATGTCTGTGAGCCATCCAGTGTTTGTTGCTAACATTGATGCTTTTCCTTTCCTTTTAGGAGGGGACCTGCTCCAACGCTTTAAGGCTGTCTTTTCACTCGGTGATGGGACACTCCGAACTCGGCTGACTCAACCGACGCCCTTGGCGTCTCTTGAGGACCTGATTCCCTCTTTAGGCGTTGTTAACCACAATGGCGCCGCCAGTCTGACCAGTCGATCCAGTACCTCAGAGGTCAGTGATATCCAGTGTCTGCGTTGTCTCTGCAGCAGGACCACTCCACCCTGTGGTGGAAAAACCACCTATCCTAGGGGGAGTTGGCGGTTGCGGTGACACACCACCTGAGACTACGCACCCTGCGGGGGGAACACCACCTGCCAAAGGGGGGATTGATGGTGGCGCTGATACTCCGGCTGAAGCCCAGCATCTTGCAGTGGGGACTCCACCTGCCAAAGGACGGGCTGATGACATCACTGACACTACTGCACTACAGCTGACGCTGGTAACCTCTCGCCCTGAGGTTGGTGACTCACCTACCAAAGGGGAGGTTGAATGGCGCCCTGTACCACTACTGGCTGACCCTGATGTCTCTGACTGCACCTGCACGTCGACCGAGGGCCCTCCAGAGCACTCACCTGCACTGAACCCTCGCAAGGCCGCGCCAGTCTACAATCTAAAACATTCTTGGTTTCCATTTTCAGCTCTGACGAACTATGTTTTGTTAGTCGCATGCATCGGTCTGTTATCGACCGCAGCTGAGATTCGTTCTCAGCCTCCTCTAACGTGTCTGTACGAACCTGGGCCCTCTTCGGGTATCACACTCCGAGACCGCTCAAGTCTATTAATGACTAACTATTGTCTATTCAAACAAAAGATTTTTGATAAATTCGACCCCGCTATGGCGTGTACTGATAAGATGATGAATGCCTTTGGCAACCTCTTGGAAATGGGAGCCGCTGGACTAGTACCCTGACGCAGCATGCAGAAGCTGACATCCGTCATATACTAATCCAAGCGCTTAAATTCACGGTTTCAAACAGTGATCTTTTATTTAATCCAATTTACCCTCTATCTGATTTATTACAACTTGGATCCTGTTTAAGGTTTATTGAAGTCTGATCATAACCCTTTAGCTGATTTAAGCTAGCTGTTTGTTTACTTCATCTAATCTCCTTTTATTCTGTTTCCTGATTAACTGTTTTATCGAACCTGGTGGGAGATTATGGGATGGTGGAGCTTGTTGTGTAGGGTTCGCTGGTTGAAGTGGGCAGCACAACAGGCATCCTTGGATGTAATTCTGTACATCTTTTTGCATTTGTGGCCAACATGCAACTTGTCGTAATGTATTGAATGTTGCTTCCTCATCTTGGTGTCCTGCATATGGATGATCATGGGCATGTACCAGCATCCCCCCGTGGGTATGAGGCACAACAAAAGTGGGTAAAGGGGATGCATCGGAAACATGCACCATGAAACCGTTGCTCATCTCCAAGAATGAACTTTCCTTGAAAAGCACATTAAGTCCTTGTATGTACTTAAGCTCATTGTCTGATGGGGCAGCGCGATTAGGGTTGGTCAATAATTCTACTAATGGCTGGATCCACGGACTGTAGGTCTATCAGATTCTTGTCTGACAGGCAGGGCTCCACCGAAACAGCTTCAGCTGTTTGCTGTGGAGGATCTAAATCTTGGGTAGTGACTCATGTCCGAGTTACCACCGGAAAGTTTTTAATGGGAGCTTGCATGGTAGGATGCTGATTAATAGCAACCTGTTCTGCATCTGTCCCAAGTGACAACATTACATCACTCACCTGAGTTTCGTGGATAGTCACCCCATTCTCTACATCAGCGGTTCCCAAACTTATTTAGCCGCGCACCCCCTTCTATGTCCCGACCATGTTGACGCACCCCCCAGCCCCCACATCAGGGCATGGCTATATATATACATATATATATTTCAGACGTCAAGCTAAACAGTCACTCGACAGACAGGGTTAAAAAAATATGATCGACCTTTTTCCCCATCACTTTCATTTTTTAAATAGTAATTAATAAACATTCAATACCATTACAATTTTCTTTGATTTAATATTAAATAAATATTTAGAGTGCCCAGGTAGCACATAAACAATGCAATTTAATGGTTTTCTTAAAGTAGGAACGTTTAACCTGTGCGGCCAGAGCGCTCTCCTTCCTTCTGCTCTGTGTAAACCTGAACTGGTCACCTACTGTATTTGTGCGTAATCAAATGTCTATAGGGGAAAAGATGTTAAAGCTATAGCCATGAGGTTCACTTTTGCCTCAGAGTGACTTATTGCTGTTTTATGGTGTGGCTGAATCTGCGATCCACTGCCACACAGACTGGAATAACAAATGCTGCAGTAACATGAGTTGTGGTCAAGGCTGGATTAACCATATGGGCAACTGGGTAATTGCCCAGGGGCCCACAAACTCTAAAGGGCCCAGGCCCAGGGCAGCAAGAGCACGAGCAAAATACTGTATCTGTAATCTCCTGCTGTATATTAAACTAGGGTGACCATACTATCATTAACCCATGATTGTTCATGTCCGCTTATATTCTCTACTTTCTGTCTTATTTGTGCCTGAAGCGCTCTGCTACTGCAGTGCTCATCACCTGTGCTGCAGTGATGTCACCTCACTGACGCAGCATCAAAACGCGCACTCCGCTTTGTGGTCAGGAGATCCCTTTGATCTGCTCAGAAGTAACTGATGAGGTGAAAAGGTAAGAATCCAGGCAGCAGTTTTTCTGGAGAGTTTAGAGGAGATGCAGGAAGATGAGAGACAGACAGGACAGGAAATAGTTAAATAAAAACAAGAAAACAAAGTAAAATGTAGGTAGATTCATCTCAACTTCACGTTTTTACCTGCAAAACAATAAGTTATACACATGTAATATTTATACATCTGATACAATTCAGATCACCTTCAAAAGTCAGTCACACACCCAGGGCTGTTTCATGACATTTTGGGGGCCAAGGCAAAATGACCCCCTCCCCCCATAACTGGGCTCCCCAGAAGCCTCTGTGTAATCCATACCCTGTCCAGGAGTGTTAGTTATACACAGCGCTGGACTGACCATAGGGCATAGCGGGCAACTGCCCGCTGGGTAGGGCTGGGCGATATGGCAAAAATAGAATATCACGATTTTTCCAATATTTTATCACGATTTCGATTTTATCATGATTTTTATCCACGAATAGCATAACTTCAATTGCGTATTAAAGAAGAGAAACATTGAATAAATAAACATTTATTCATATTAGGGATAATCAGCACAGTGCTAACACACTTATATTTTAAACTCACACCAGAGATGATAAAAGCCCTGAGAGAAACAATTACAAAAATCAGTTTTTCTCGTTTTTCAAGTAACTTAACATAAATTAAAATCGTAAACATATTTAAAGTGCAAACATGTCAATTGCAAACGTATTGTGCAAACATGAACTTGTTCAAAATACTATGTAGCTCCCAGTTGCTCATGTAGTGGATAGTTAAGCTCAAATACGGCTCTGATGTGCGGCTGGACCAGAGATCGCTTGTGGTAGCAAAAAACTGCGCATTCTGAATATTTTCTGCAACTCTCACTTTGCATTCAGCGTACATGCGTGGAATGGCGGTGTTCGAAAAATACTTGCGGCTGGAAAACTCGTAGCGCGAATCCAATGTTTTATCATTTTCTTAAATCCCGCTCCTACTGTTCACACGGGACACAAATCTTTAACCGAGTGGTACGTCACTGCATCTGTCACGCTGTTCCATCGTCTGCTGTCTCTGCCGTAGGGAGTGAGTTTTGTGTGTTTCTGTTAGCGTTTGCTGCCTGGAAGAAGCACTAGCCGCTGCAGCCGCAGGCTTTTTAGCTTTAGCTGCCAGCTGGCTCTCGTTGTATTGTTTGGGATGCCTTCTTTTCAAGTGATTAAACACGTTTGTGGTGTTGCCATCACTTGCCTTGACGCTCTCCTTGCAAATGACGTGTCGCTGCTCTTTGTCATCTGGTGAAAAACAAAACCAGTTCCATATAACGGACGAGGCGTTCCTCTTCAGAACGAAAACCTGGTTGTCGCTCAGCCGTGGCCAAAGCCATGTTTGTTCACACACAGGTGAAAACAAGCGGGGCACTAATATATTACTATGACTCACTCTGATTGGTTAAGGGTCAAACAAAGGCGTGTCATTCACCTGGGGTAAGTACCCTTTTCATTCAGAGACAGAATTTCAACAGCAGAGCTGTGAATCGTGATAAAAAGGTCTCTCAAAAATGACAGACCGTCAGATGTGTAGATCGTAAAACGGTCTAAAATATTGATATCGCCCAGCCCTACCACTGGGCCGACCCTTTCATCTTTTATGGGCGGTGTCTGTTTTTTTTGGTTTTTTTTTTGGCCTCTAGTTGCGGACAACTTGTCCGCGACGCCTCGTAAAAGTCGGTGGATTGGCCAATTGGTCATAATACACCCTGGGCTGGATCAATAGCCAGAGGTCTGATGCACCCGCCAGTTGTTTGAGTCTCAGTAAACAGACAGACGAGCTTAACAAAATGGAGAACAAAAAAACGGAAAGGAGGAGCGGAGAAAATTCGACTAAAAAAGAAACTGGCCCTTCAGGCTGATGCTGGCAAATGTGTTAAAATCTCACAGTTGTTTGGTAGTGAAGGTTCAAGTAAAATCAATTTAGAAAGTGATGGAGCCTCAGCCCAGCGACAGGTTGGAGAAGGAAAGAGGAAGGAGGAGGAGAAACCGAGCCGGCTGCCTGTCCCAAGTGGTAGAACCGAATTTCAGGTAAGAAGTTATCTGGGTCAAATATAAGCCAAGTTCAGGTGTAGTTTATTGTCATGGTCCTGCTTGCTAACTTTTTAAAGTCATTTACAATAACTCAACTTACCGTTTATTATACGGAGTTTCTACTGTTGGCCGGGTGCTATGATGTTACTGACAGTTCATTTTTAGGGTTGCCAACCTTCCAGTAAAAAAAACGAATCGTCCGTATGAGTTGAAACAGAACGTGCTTTGTCCTGTAGTTTAGCTTGACTGAAACAAAAAAAAAAAAAAAGAGAGACAACGCTGTGGTGTCTTTATGCTGCTCGGCCGGCCGTCTCCTCATTCCCCACCATTTTTTTCTTCTTTTTGTTTTATTGGCAATAAAGGCGGGTGACTTCTAAACTCGAGTGCATTTGATCATCAGCGGATCCGTTTATTAGCCGATGTTTGCTGTAAAAGCTGCTGGTCATGGTGTCAGTTTGGATCTGATGAGAGAGAAACATCGAGAAGAAATAGGAGATGTCCAGACTCAATCATCCGAGCAGCTGAACAGTTAATGGAGAAACTGTTTACATTTTAGATTACATGTATGACTTGAAGAAAAGTTATGAACAAATGTCACCAGGATTCTTTTTTACGTAGCTGATAGAAGGCTGGTGACTGTGCAGGGGAGGCTCTAGCAGTTTTGCCTGGGGGCAGGTATAAGGCAGAGGGGGTGGGGGGTGGGGGGGCACAGAAATACTTTTATTTCTTATTTTCATTTTAAATGTGTAGAACTTAAATCGGGGATGTCAAATTCATTTTCATTTTTGGCCACATAAAGATCATGAATGCTCTTAAAGGGCCGGTTATGCAGAAAGTATTGATAAAACTATTAATAGACTAGTAAAATAGTAATAAATATGTCTCTGCATTTTAGCAGTACTACTTAAAATGAAATCATTGTAAAAATCTTCTCCCAATGATGTGATTTATGACTATTCAAATAAACACTAATTTGATTTGACTATAAATCGGACATAAATAGAACTTCAACGTTCTATTTATATTGTCCTCCATGAGATGCTGTTTGTAAAGTTACACAGTTAAAATTAACAATAATGTTGGTTATTTAGCCTGTCATATGAGAAATTAAAAGGGAATTAATATTTCAAAGTCATTGTTTATTCATTAAGAAATGTTTCAACTTCAAACTATTTGGTAAAACATTTAACATTCATAAAAACATGTATACTTAGTTTGCAAGTGAAATACTTAGTTAAAAAGTGAAATATTTTGGTAAGAAGATACATATTTGGTTTGTAAACAAAATATTTAGTTAAATAGTTAAATATTTCGTTTGGATGCAAAATATATATTTAAGAAGGTAAATACTTAGTTTGTAATCAAAATATTTCATAATTAATTATTAATATGAATTATTTTTCAGAACAAATTTTCAGAAATGTACAGTATTAAATACAAATAATCATAAGTTAGTGTTTGTGGAGACTTTAATATAGATATTCTAAATGCACACTGTCACACAACCTCCCTCTCAGCCGTCAACCTCCTCTAGGGAGGCACCGCAGAGCCGCTCAGACTCCATTACCCAACATCCCCAGCGCCAGGCTTCCATTTCACGTCACCCACCAAATCTATATAAGGAAGTGCCGCACAACGCCGGCTCACTCAGTCATCGTTCTAACCGAACCTAACCTAGAGTCCAAACCAGATCAGCTCAGATCACGAAGCCTGTTCAGATCAGACCAGCCAGATCTAAGAATCCTACCTGTTCTTAGAGACCAGCCTCAGATCAGGAGTCGCCGTGTTCAGCTGTGTCACCATACAGCTGCACACCCGGCTCCCAGATTAAACAGCGTGTTCATTCAACCCGGCGTCAGTCACTCCGCGCTTGGGTTAAAAGCCACGCCACATCCAAACTCTCGCCCAGCTCGAGTCACCCCGTTACAGGATGACTGAGTCCACTGTTAACCCAGCGGAGTTTGATAACCTGCGAGCCCAGGTTAACCAGATGGAAGTCACGGTGGAACGCCTAGCTGCCAAGGTGGATTCCATCGCCACGGTGGTTCTCCAACTCTCTGCTGCTGCGCAGCAGCAGTCCTCCAGAGACCGAGACCAACCTGTATTCAGCCTCCCGGAGAAATGGGACGGAACGCATGGCTCACCTGAAGGACTATTAGCCACGTTAGCCATGACGTTTGAATGTCAGCCACACCGATATGCCACACCCCGCTCCCGGGTGGCGATGCTGGTCTCCCTCCTCTCCGGCCGAGCTCAGGAGTGGGCAGCAGCCATGTATAATAAGAAATCAGAAGTCTGCAATCACTATGATATGTTTGTGAACGAACTCAGGAGGGTTTTCGATCCCCCCAGTGGCGAGACATCAGCCGAGACTCAACTCCTTCAGCTCCGGCAAGGAAACCAGACGGTAGCGCAGTACACGTCCCGGTTCCGGACCAAGGCGGCCAAGCTGAGATGGGGAGACGATGCGCTAAAGGCGATCTATCTGGAGGGTCTCTCCTCCCGCATCAGAGACGGGATGATCGGACGGGAGACTCCCGGGACCCTGGACGAGGCGGCCGACCTCGCTCTCCAAATGGATTTGCGCCTCTTTACGCGCTGACCTGCTGAGCCTGCGGCAACCAACGATCGGTCCCGCTCAGCCAGCCCACTCACTGATGAGCCCATGCAGCTGGGACACCTAAACCCAGAAGAGAAGGAGAGGCGCTATAAGGAGGGGCTATGTGCCTATTGCGGCGCACCGGGCCATCTGCGCTTTTCCTGTCCTTCCCGGCCGGGAAACGCAGACCCCAAGTAGGCAGCAGCAGAGGGGTCCTACTTGGGTCGGCCGGAATCCCCTCGACCCGCACCATGCTCCAAGTGACCCTTCATCTCGACCGGGGGCCCGTTGAGCTGGAGGTGTTTTTGGACTCTGGAGCGGCGACTGTTTCATGGAAAAGGATCTGGCGACCCGCCTACACATTCCCCTGTCCGCTCTCCACCGAACCATTCCCGTTACCTCTGTGGATGGTACTCCTCTCCAGCCCTATCCCATCCACCAGGAGACGGTGGACCTCCGTATGGATGTGTCTCCCCATTCCGAGACACTCCGGTTCCTGATTATCACAGACCCTTTATCCCCGCTGATCCTAGGCCACTCCTGGTTCCTACGTCATAACCCCCAGATCTCCTGGTCCACTGGGCGGATGCTCACCTGGGGAGCGGCCTGTCCATTCCCATGTTCCTCCTCAACCTGACTCTGAACCTGAACCCCCAGATGTCGATGTCTCTCAGATTCCCTCCTGCTACCATGATCTGGCCCGGGTCTTCTCAAAGACACCTACCACCACCCTGCCTCCTCACCGACCATATGACCTGGAAATAAAGCTCCAGCCTGGCACAGTTCCACCCCGGGGTCACCTGTACTCCTTATCCCCGGCTGAGACCCAGGCCATGGAGGCGTACATAACGGAGGCTCTCCAACAGGGGTTTATCCGACCCTCCACCTCGCCAGGAGCTGCGGGGTTCTTCTTCGTAAAAAAGAAGGAGGGGGGCCTTTGACCCTGCATCGACTATCGGGGTCTGAATAAGATCACGGTCCGCGACCGTCACCCTTTGCCCTTGATGTCCACCGCCCTGGATGTAGTGTCCCAATCCGCCATATTCACCAAGTTGGACCTGCGCAGCGCCTACAACTTGGTCAGGATAAAACAAGGCAAGGAGTGGAAAACCGCCTTCATCACCCCGACAGGTCACTGGGAGTACCTGGTCATGCCCTTTGGCTTGTGTAACAGCCCTGCGGTTTTCCAACGGCTAATCACGGACGTCCTGAGGGACATGCTGGGCCGGTGGGTGTTTGTTTACCTTGACGACATCCTGATCTACTCCCGAACCCTGGACGAACACATCACCCACGTGCGAGCCGTTCTTTCCCGGCTGCTGGAGAACGGACTCTACTGTAAACTGGAGAAATGTGCCTTCCATCAGGAGACCATCTCCTTCCTGGGTTTCGTCGTGTCGTCAAGAGGATTTTCAATGGACCCCCAGAAGTTCCAGGCTGTCGCCCAATGGCCGCAACCCACGTCCCTAAAACAGCTCCAGAGCTTCCTTGGATTCGCGAACTTTTACCGCCGCTTTATTCGCGGTTTCAGTTCCATCGCCGCTCCTCTCACTGCCCTAACCAAGTCATCCAACCAGACTCACCCTTTCAATCCTGAGGCCATGCAGGCTTTCCGCACCCTGGTGCACCATTTCACGACCGCTCCCCTCCTCGTTCATCCGGACACAACAAAACCATTCATCGTGGAAGTGGATGCGTCCGAGGTGGGTGCAGGGGCGGTCCTATCTCAACGCGGCCCGGACTCCAAACTCCACCCCTGTGCCTATTTCTCCAGGAAATTCACACCGACCCAGAGGAATTACGGGGTGGGGGACAGGGAGCTCCTGGCTATTAAATGGGTGCTGGAGGAGTGGCTATTGGATGCCCAGGACCCATTTACCATCTGGACGGACCACCAAAACCTAATTCATATTCAGAATGCTCGCCAACTCAACCCCCGTCAAGCCCGGTGGGCTCTGTTCTTCGAATCCTACCACTTTCATCTGGCCTATCGCCCTGGTTCTAAGAATCTGAAGGCGGATGCCCTTTCCCGCCGTCACGCCCAATCTGCACCCGTCAAGGAACCACCGCCTATTTTACCTGCCCAGAGGTTCGTTGCAGCCCTTCACTGGCCAGTGGAGGATGCCATCCGAGCTGCTCTGCCCACCGAGCCCGCACCTGCTGACACACCCTCCAACCGACTGTATGTGCCATCCACTTGCCGGTCTGAGGCCCTAGCATGGGGACATGCTTCCCATTTGGCTGGTCACCAGGGGGAGACCCGCACCCTCCAGTTCCTACTACGGGCCCTGTGGTGGCCCTCCATGGCTAAGGATGTCCATGAATACGTGGCTGCATGTCCCACCTGCGCCCGTTCCAAGACTCCGAACCAACCCCCGGCTGGCGACCTCCACCCTCTCCCTGTCCCACACAGACCCTGGTCCCACATAGGCCTGGACTTTGTCACGGGGTTGCCTCCCGTCAACCAGCTCGACACCGTCCTGACCACTGTGGACAGGCTTTCCAAGGCGGTCCACCTGGTGGCTCTTTCCGGCCTGCCCACCGCCAAGCAGACGGCCGAGGTCCTTCTGGAGCAGGTGGTCCATCTCCATGGGTTCCCTCAGGACATTGTCTCGGATAGAGGGCCCCAATTCATGTCCAGGTTCTGGAAAGCCTTCTGCTGGCTGGTCAGTGCCAGTAGCAGCCTCTCGTCTGGCTACCATCCCCAGACCAATGGACAGACTGAACGCGCCAACCAGCAGCTCAGTCGGTACCTGTGCTGCTTCGCCTCTTCCCAACCAACCACATGGCCAAAGCATCTCTTGTGGGCGGAGATGTCCCATAACCTCCACGTCTCCTCGGCTACCGGTCTTACCCCGTTCAAGCTGTGTAATGGTTACCAGCCCCCTCTGTTCCCTCACCAGGAACCGGAGACAGAGGTTCCTGCGGCCCAGCTCCTAGTTCGACGTTGCCGCCTCGCTTGGATCCGTGCTCGGGCTGCCATCAAACGAGCTAACACGGAGTACTCACACCAGCATAAGCGCCGCCACCGGCCTGGTCCGACCTTTCAGCCGGGCGATAACGTGTGGGTGTCTACTCGTAACATGCGTCTGCCCGCTGGCTCCAAGAAACTCAGCCCACGGTTTCTGGGTCCTTACCCCGTGGAGAGGGTCATTAACCCCGTGGCTTACCGCATCCGCCTGCCCAGGTCTCTCAAGGTTCACCCCGTCTTCCACATTTCCCAGCTGAGACCCGTCAGGACCTCTCCTCTCGCTCCCCCCCCCTGAGCCCGCTCCACCGCCTCGTGGTGATGGTGTTTATGCTGTGCGCCGCCTGCTGGATGCTCATTGCCGTGGCAGGGGATGGCAATACCTGGTGGACTGGGCGGATTACGGACCGGAGGAGCGCTCATGGGAACCGTCGAGGGTCATCTTGGACCCCTCTCTCATAACGGACTTCTGGGCTCGCCACTCTGGGACTTCTGGGGCCGTCCCTCGGGTGGGGGGTCCTGTCACACAACCTCCCTCTCAGCCGTCAACCTCCTCTAGGGAGGCACCGCAGAGCCGCTCAGACTCCATTACCAAACATCCCCAGCGCCAGGCTTCCGTTTCACGTCACCCGCCAAATCTATATAAGGAAGTACCGCACAACGCCGGCTACTCAGTCATCGTTCTAACCGAACCTATCCTAGAGTCCAAACCAGATCAGCTCAGATCACGAAGTCTGTTCAGATCAAACCAGCCAGATCAGACCAGCCAGATCTAAGAATCCTGCCTGTGTCACCATACAGCTGCGCACCCGGCTCCCAGATTAAACAGCGTGTTCATTCAACCCGGCGTCAGTCACTCCGCGCTTGGGTTAAAAGCCACGCCACATCCAAACTCTCGCCCAGCTCGAGTCACCCCGTTACACACACATTTATACACAAAAAAATTATTAATTATGTGTTTTGTTTTGTTATGCCAGGTCTGTGCTGAACAAAACTTTTATTCTTCGTGACTTTTTTATTCAGCATGACTTGGGTTTTCTCTGCATCTGTGAGTCCTGGATCCCGTTTGGTGACTCAAGCGCCCTGCTGGAGCTGGTACCACCTGGCTGCTCCTGTTTTAATATCCCCAGATCACGGGGCAGAGGTGGAGGGCTGGTTGTTGTTTTTAAACCCAGCTTTCCTTGTAAACAGCTTACACCCACCATGTCATTTTCTTCCTTTGAACTGTGCTTATTTGAACTGTGCATCTCCCCCCGCCTGCTCGTTGTGCTGATTTATCGGCCTCCAAAGACTGACTCTAACTTCCTTAATGATTTCTGTGATCTTGTGGCTGACTGCATCCTAAAATATGATTATGTCCTATTTTTTGGTGATTTTAACATCCATATCTGCTGTCCTGANCGAACCGGAGAAGCTGGAGGACCTAATCAGTCTTGCAGTACGGATAGAGAAGAGGTTTAAGACTCGACTACTACGTTCCCAGCAGTGTTTCCAGCCACCTCAGCCCAACCGGACGATCCGCTCACTGCCACCTGTCAGCCCAGTCTCGGCCCCAACCACCCAGGAGGAGCCCATGCAGATAGGCCGGGCCGGTCTGACTCCAGAGGAGAAGCAGCGTCGGATCACCTCTCGGCTGTGTCTTTATTGTGGGCTGTCCGGACATTTCCTGATCAGCTGCCCCGTTCGTCCAAAAGGAAGAGCCCACCAGTAGGACTGGGAGTATTGGTGGGTGGAAACCTTGACTCTAAAATATCTCGGTGTCTGTTAACGTGTTCCATCCTTTTTAACCAGCAGAGTGTTCCTGCTAAAGCCCTTGTGGACTCCGGGTGCGAGAGGAACCTGCTTGAGCGTAAGACGGCGCTCGCGCGGGTGCACGCTGCGAGCTGCTCGTCCTCTTTATGCACTTGTACCTTGCTTTTTACTGGTTTTTATTGGCGTTTTATTGGCTTTTATGCAATTTTGTTGACTCTGATGCTTTTTTTGAATGGTGTGGATCCTCTGCTGAGATAAGATCATGCTGCGCTGCTGAGGCTTCGTCCTTCCATTGATGTAGCGGGCAGCGCGCGCTGTGAACCGGCTGCGCAAGCTGGGAACCTCACGGATGGCGCTGCTGGTTGGACTGCCCGTTTGCTCTCTCCCCCCAAGCCGTGATGTGTCGGCCCTCTGTCCGCCCCAGCTCGAGAAGGAAGCATCGGAGAAGACGGGGAAAGAGAGGTAGCCGGCGCGTGAAACGTCGGGCTGGATCCCTGAAGAAGCGGCTGGCCCGATTCGGCCCAGCTTCTGACCCGGTGGTTCCGAGATGTCTCCTGGATTACTCGGCACCCTGCCCAGGGAACTTGGCCGGCTCTGAGGGTGAGCCAGCACGGCGCCACGGCCGATCGGCTCAAAGATCTCGCCAGACTGGGGTTTGCTGGGAGAATCTACGCTTGGTTACGGGCACAGAGTTAAAGGAGACTGGGCTCGTGCACGATCTCGGTGCTGCAGACCCGCCGCAGACCCGGTTTGGTCTGGTCAATGCCAGGTCTGTGCTGAACAAAACTTTTATTCTTCGTGACTTTTTTATTCAGCATGACCTGGGTTTTCTGTGCATCTGTGAGTCCTGGATCCCGTTTGGTGACTCAAGCGCCCTGCTGGAGCTGGTACCACCTGGCTGCTCCTGTTTTAATATCCCCAGATCACGGGGCAGAGGTGGAGGGCTGGTTGTTGTTTTTAAATCCAGCTTTCCTTGTAAACAGCTTACACCCACCATGTCATTTTCTTCCTTTGAACTGTGCTTACTTGAACTGTGCATCTCCCCCCGCCTGCTCGTTGTGCTGATTTATCGCCCTCCAAAGACTGACTCTAACTTCCTTAATGATTTCTGTGATCTTGTGGCAGACTGCATCCTAAAATATGATTATGTCCTATTTTTTGGAGATTTTAACATCCATATCTGCTGTCCTGATAATGTGCTTGCTAAAGTTTTTTTTAATTTGCTAGATTCATTCAATCTAACTCAATGGGTATCATCCCCAACTCATGCCAGGGGTCACACCCTGGACCTGGTTCTCTCTCTTGGTCTCCCCGTCATGAACCTTGTGACTTTGCCTCCTGTGTTCTCTGACCACTCTCCTATACTCTGTGATGTTACGTTGCCATGTCCTGTCCCTGTGTGTGAAGCTCCAGCTACTAGGTTCAGAGCCCTGGATGCAGAAACTATTTCAAAGTTTGTGGACTGCATGTCTGTAAGGTTAGAGACCTTTAACCCTGATCCATCTAACACTGAACACTATTCACAACACTTTGATGTACTTTGTAATCAGGCCCTGGACGTGGTTGCCCCTCTTAAACTGTGCAAGTCTCGACCTAGGAGGGAGCCTTGGCTCTCTGATGTCACACGGGCTAGTAGGCGGGCATGTAGATCCTCTGAGAGAAAGTGGAAAAAGGATGGCCTACAGGTCTCGTGTGAGTTGTTCAGAGCATCTCTGGTTGCTTATCAGGATGCAGTGAGGGCTGCCAGAATGGCCTATTTTGCAGACATCATTGCAACATACTCCAATAATCCTAAAATTCTCTACAAAACACTAAGCTCTGTTCTGGTGTATCAGGAGCCTAGCTTCATGTCTCCTACAGCTGCTGGAAACTCTGAAGCTTTTCACAGATTCTTTGTTGATAAAGTATCAGGCATTAGAGCAGCTATTTCTGGTAACTCTGTTGACCCTGCTCCAGTTCCTCCATCACCACCCACCCTGAGCTCCCTCAATACTGTTTCATACTCTGAGCTGAGTAAGCTTGTTGCGAGGCAGAAGCCATCTGGCTTTCCACTTGACGTTCTGCCGCCTCGTCTCTGGAAGGCTGCCTTTCCGTGTCTTGGCCCATCACTTGTCAGATTATCAATGGGAGCCTCAGCACAGGTGTGGTCCCAGCTGCTTTGAAAGCAGCAGTTATTCGGCCGACCCTGAAGAAACCTGGTGCTGATGTCTCTGTGATAGAAAATTACAGGCCTATCTCTACCCTGCCTTTTACATCTAAACTGCTTGAGAAAGTCGTTTATCAGCAGCTGGTCTCACATTTAGCCGACTCTGATCTGTTTGAGGTTTTCCAATCAGGGTTCAGGTCTGGCCATAGCACGGAGTCGGCTCTACTGAGGGTCCTAAATGACATCTATCTATCACTAGATCAGGGTACATCTGTGGTGCTTCTGTTGTTAGACCTGACAGCAGCCTTCGACACAGTTGACCACGCGATTCTACTTGATCGCTTGGAACGATGGGTTGGGACCAAAGGGTCAGCTCTGGATTGGTTTAGATCGTATCTCCACAACAGGACATTCTGTGTTAAACTGGGTGATGTTTTTTCTTCTTGGGAGGGGCTCCGCTGGGGGGTCCCGCAGGGATCGATCCTTGGTCCTCTTTTGTTTGCCATTTATCTGCTACCTCTGGGGTCAATCTTCCGTAAACATGGTGTTGAGGGTATGCCCTCGTGAGAAATTGCTGCAGTAATTTCTCCAAAAAACTGTGTAATCTGCACTTTGAAAAAGCAGATAATAAGTTCAAGCAAAGAGAGACTTCATTTCCCATGGGTCTTTGCATACGGAAGCAATGTGATGATGTCACCGCCAAGGCGGAGCACGGGTTCACCAGGGGCGGATTTAGGACTGAAGAAGATCCGGGGCTTAACACACGCGCACACACGCACGCGCGTGCACGCGCACACGCACTAGTCAACATCATATATATATATATCTTGTACCACATAATTATTAATCTGAAGCTACATACAGTATTAAGCATATTCAGGGCAGAGTATTGTTCCTGTTAGTGTTTAGTGTGAGATGATAGTAAATATTCCCTTTCTTTCTCCAAAAACTTTACCTGATAGTAAGCTAACTTTAGGCAAACCAGCAGCACAACAAATATTTTCAAATAAGACTCACAAACCTGAGTCAGCACCAGTCTCATCAAAGCTGGGGTTCTGTCGTTGTACTTTTGGTCTAAAAACGTCCTTATGTCCATCTTCACTCATGTATTTCAGACAGAGAGTGTAGAAGAAGCCAGCTGCTGAAGGGCTTCTTCTTCAGTGGTGGAGGCTCAGGCAGGCTGTATACAAACTACTGCCAGCTGCGCCCTCTCTGTTGGACTTTGGTACTGCATGTTACTTCCGCGATTTAGATCCGGGGCTTATCATGAAAGATCCGGAGCTTCAGCCCAAGTAGCCGGGCCTAACGCCGCCCCTGGGGTTCACAACAGTCTCAGCCCGCGAACCGCCAGAGTCTATAAAAGGGAGACAAAAGTGAAACTTATCCTCTTTATATCCAGCTTCAGCTGGTGTTGAAGAAGAGATACGCTCTTGGAATCAACGGAGAGTGCCATCTAATCCGTTTGAACAACGAGGGACATCTGACTTCGCTCAGAGAAGTTTTGCTCCTGCAAGTTTTTATTTCATTTATACTTTTATCTTTTCCGTTTCTTCTAGATCAAAATAAGCAATAAAACCACGCTATTGCTTCAAAATACCAACGGCTTTTTCTCTATCTCCGGGCCATAACGCCACCCGGATTACCGTGAAGTAAGGTCGTTTCTTTCTTTGTCAGCAAAATTAATATCTTTAAATAGTTTTCAGCTGTGGCCAGGCTGTTAAATTATCAGACATTAATTTACGAGTGGTCTTTTGTTGTTCATCATTGTTTTGTTAACTTGTGAAACGGTTTAATTTCAGTTTTACTGTGAATTTTAAGTCACTAACTGTTTGGGAAGGTTGAAGAAACTTTGCACACTCAGTCTCCCTGTGGAATGCGAGAGGGGAGGGAAAAGCCCCCCCCTTTTACACACACACACACACACACACACACGCACCTACTCTCAGCAGAACGAAGAACCCCTTCATACAGACTCCGATTTGGACATTACACACACACAAACACACCTTGAACATCATTTTGAATACACACACATCTTCAATTATATTACATGGTTATTATTCATTTATTTCATTGTTTATTCATTTGATAAATTGTTTAATTAAATGTTATTCAATTCAGTTTGCCTCAAGTGACTTTCTTTGTGTTGGTTGAAAATTTCTGCTCCTAACGATTCCACGAACTTTCAGACAGACTGATAATAATTTTGGATTAATTTCCCTTTCTAATTAGAATGGGATGGTGCCCCGAAGATATCTAAGAATATCTTAATTAATTAATAAATCTGTAAATATTCCCATATTTACAGAATTTATTGAAGAATCCAAAGTAAGTAAAAGCTTACAAATTATTCGCTTACCTCATAACCCCAACAATGGCCTATCATTCCATCTCTATGCTGATGATTGCCAGATTTACTCTCCATTGTGTCAGGAGAAAGGTCACTCTATCCAGTCCTTTGTGTCCTGTGTTAATGAGGTGAAGTCTTGGCTAATGGCCAACGTTCTGCATCTGAATGAGGGAAAGACAGAGCTCATTGTTTTTCACCCCAACAGCAGGAATGTGGATCGTCATGTTGATCTTGGGCCTCTTTCTCCATACTCAAAACCAGTTGTGACCAGTTTGGGGGTGAAAATTGATGCTGGACTTAAATTTGATGCTCACATCAACTCTGTGGTCCGGTCCAGTTTCTTTCACCTGAGACGCCTTGCAAAAATCAAGCCCATGCTGTCAAAAACCCACCTGGAGCGGGTACTGCATGCTTTTGTAATTTCTAGGCTTGATTACTGCAGCTCTCTAAATGCAGGGTTGTGTCAGTCATCACTGCATCGCCTTCAGGTTGTGCAGAACAGCACAGCCAGGTTCCTGACTGGGACCAGGAAACGGGACCACATCAGTCCGGTTCTGGCCTCCCTGCACTGGCTTCCGGTTTGCTATCGTTCACACTTCAGACTCCTCGTCTTTGTTTATAATTTCATCCAGGGTGGTGCTCCCCCCTATCTGGCCACGCTCCTGAACAGACATTCCCCATCACGCGCTCTACGCTCCTCTGACCAAGGCCTGCTCGTTGTCCCTCGTTCTAGGTGTCGTACTCGCGGGGACCGGGCTTTCTCAGTCCTAGTACCGTCACTCTGGAACCAGTTGCCACCCTCAGTTAGGCTGTCCCCATCTCAGCCAGCCTTCAAGAGCCGCCTAAAAACCCACCTCCTCCGCTTGGCGTTTCCTGAACATGTTTGAATTTGGCCCTCTCTTATGTTGGCTTTATCTCACAGTTTTCATTAGTTCACTTTTTCCCTTGTTTTACACATTTGTCTTCTACTAGAATGATTCACCTTTTTTGTAATTTGTAATCTGTAATTTGAATTGCTTTTATTTTCTGATTTATTCACTTTATTTAACTTTGTACTGTTCCATGTTCAGCGCCTTGGGGTTCCTGACAGGGTTGCGGAAGGCGCTTTATAAATAAAGCTTTGATTTGATTTAATTTGATTTAAAGATTCCGTCCAACAATTACACACCCTAACAGGATAGCTATAAATACTGCAACTCGTATTAACATATTAACAAATAGTTACAGAAGTAAATACTGTATATGATGTCAGCATTTTCCCCACATTTTCTAGATACTGCACCAGTACGATCTCTAAAAAGACCTCAAATGGTCAATTAAGTTATTTTATCTCACCTTTCTCTGTCTCCTTTTTTTTAAATGTATTGTAACAATATTTCCTAGTTGGTGTGGTAATAAAACAGTTAATGAAAATTTCCATAAATGTCTTTTTTATATTAATATTCATTATAGATTAATAGTTCTCTCTGTTTTAATGTCAGGTTTCTACCAAGTGTTAGAGATTGTTGGGGTGTTACCTTAATCAAGTGGTCTTTTTTACTTTTTACTAAGTACTTTTTAGTAGAGCTGTGGCAACGCATCGATGACGTCGACGGCTCGATTATAAAAATTCGTTGACATCAGATCCGGTAGTCGACACACCACGCCCACTTGTTGCATCCCCAGGAGTTTGTAAATAGAGGAGGAATCTGCCTGTTGTTCCTCTAGTTCGCCCTCTTCTCCGCCTTCACTAACATCTCCGCCAAATACCGAAGACCCGGAACAATGTCTGTCCACTACGAGATTCCTTTCCTGGTTTGCCCGCCTTCGTCTCCCGGCAACGGACAACAACTTGCGGGGTCAGATGCGCTGCTCCGTCTCTACCGCAGATGTAGAACATCACCGGGAGCGTTTTTCCCTTCATAAAGGAGCTTCTTTCAGACATTAGGAGAGCTGTTTTGGTGGTAGCAGTCTCTCCTCCGTGCTGGTCTGTTTGCTGCTGGGTGTTTTTGGTTTATTTAAACTTGGTAACTTGAACTTTACGTTGGTAAAGCTACTGTTAGCATCTTCGCTAACAGCTTCTTGCGTTTGGATAAGCTGTTACGTTTTGGTTTAGAGTTCATCTTTTTGTGGTGCAGATCTCCCTTTTATTACATTTAGAGTGTTGAGGGTTTTCGGTTTAGTGTAAAATATCACCTTGAGTTTGGTTTAACCACCCAGTTTAGAGTTTGGACGTTTGGAGATCCTTATTTTGGTCCAGAACCCTGTAATCTTTGCCCAGTGGGACATCCCAGGTTATTTGTACTTTTGTTTTAATTCCCCACAGGCAGAATTAGTTTTATTATTCCCAACCTGTGGATGGAAAGATTTATGATTTGTTGTAGTTGTAAATGAACCTGATCATCATTTTAACTTTTAAATCCCGTTATTGTCCCTTCCTTTTTGCACACGAGCCAAACTCCCCAGGAAGGGTCGTAACACCACTCGCCTCACGCACATAAGTGACCAAATCAAAGCAGCATGGAGACACTCTGTCTCCAACCACCTCTCAGGCAGCAGCCTGCACTCCCACGTTCTACACGTCACCAGTACATAACCAACCGCAACACAATAAAAGCAGTGTTATGCAAAATGGAAGGCCTGTAGTGTTTATTCTCTTACAGTAACAATTTATCAATGTTTTGGAGAAATTTATTTGAGATTTTTTTGCTTTTGTTAATTGTGCAATAGAAAAATAATCGCTAGATTCATCATCTAAATAGTCATTAGAATAGTCGACTATTCGATAAAATAATCGTCAGAATAATCGTTTTAAAAATAATCATTTACCCCCAGCCCTACTTTTTAGAATACCAGGATAGGAAGGATGGTGTAGGTTTACGTTTATTAGATTGATACATAAATATTACCAATAAGAAAGTGTACGTTGGTGTGCGTCAGAAGCAGCGTAAGGCTTAATGTCTTTTCCAAAAAAAAAAAACAGGTGATGGGCCGGTCTCCAATCAAAATGCCCGGGCTGAATTTTTGTCCCAGTCCAGCCCTGGTTATACAGTGTTTATAAAAGCCCCTCAGACATTACTGACATGTTCTAATATTATCAGATGAAAAACTAAATTATCAGACATGCTGTCTCATCTGCTGCTTTTCTAAACTTGCAAAAAGTAACAAAACCGTTTTAAAGCCACTATTTGTGGATTCTCTGAAAGTTTCCATGGAGTGTGTGACAACTTATTTTTTCATTGATTCTATCGTCTAATCTCCCAGCTGAAACAAACATCCTTAATAATCTGTGCACCGGAAGCGTACAGATGCTGTAGTAAAACAAAAGGTATAATAATTTATTATTAATAAAACCTTGTTGCAGCACTAAATAAAAAAAATGAGGTTTTGCAATAAATATGCGAACATTTACATATGAATTGTTGGAGCTTTAATTCCTTGCCAGCTCGGTGGGCTTCCAAATGCAAGGTTTTGAAAAGCGAGATGGACATGATAGTAATATCTGAAGCAGTGTCCAACAATGCTTCATGCGTTAATGCGTTCTCGAGGGTTAAAGGCACGTAGAGTCCCCCCCACCCACCCCACCACCCATCTCTGTGAGGTTGCAGAGAAACTTTGGAATGGGGGCTCAACATGACTCATTTCCTTCACTTTCTCAGATGCTCAGTGATCTGACTCCTGCTGCAACACCAGGGTGGCGTTGTAGGTATCTTCCTCTGAGGGGTGTGTAATAGGAGGTGGAGCACACATGACCTGACGTTCAAGAAAGGAGGTAATCCTCGTGGTGGAGGATACGTTGAAGTGCCTGTTAATCCTTCCCTTACCCTAGCAGGATCATTCTTGTCCTTCTGTCGTGCAGCAGCACCTCCGGTAGGTGCTGGGGAATCCGCAAAAAGTTTGTCTTCGGGTAAGATAAACTTAGAAATGGGATATCGGAACCTTTCATTTAAGTGATTTTGTTCCTCTGATTCACGAAGCTGGGATTGTGAATCCTGAATTGTATTGTGTTGCGCCTCTAGCGTTTTTACATGGGTTTCATTTAGAGACTGGATGGCCAGTGTCTCAGTCACAAGTTCGGCCACAAGTGATTCGTTTCTCACTTTTTTAATGACGTCATAAAGTTGAGTAGAGGTTTTGGCTAAATCGTTCGTGGCAATTTTAAGCTCTTCCTGAACCTCTGCAAAGTGTCGCTTGTACAGAGCTGTCTCCTCACGGAGTTGCTCCTTCTTTTGAGATTATTTTGTTAATTGTTCTGAAGCCTGACCGATTAGCTTATGGGCTGTGTTTAAAAAGAACGAAAGCATGGAATTAGAACCACGACACAGCAAGAACACACCTAAGATGTTCAAAGAAGTCCACTATCTAAGTGGATTTTCTATTCTATCTTCTAACACCCGGAAGATTCTGCAGTGCCTGTAGATGGTCCATGAAGACAATATTGTCAAACTTATCTCAGACTACTGGATTCCTCCCTCTGAATGAAAAGTGAACTTTTACAACTCATAAGTTAAATAATCAAAAATAATCATTTCGTTGAATGAACCAGATGTAATGAAATGTTTGAATAATCTGTGCCTAATTCAGTTACGTTGAAATGAATATTGTCTTAGAATGATCCATTTACATCTTACGACCATTACTGTTTGATTTAACAAGGTAATCATTATCTACACTCATACACCATGTCCATTAGATACAAATTAAGGTTAAGGTCATCTCACATAACGTTTAAAGATTCTTTATCCACAGAACTAGAACAGCTTGTATCTGGAAGGTGTGGATTTCTGAGGGATGTTTGGTAATGCCAACAAACATGTCAAATTCTGATTCGCAGAAATGATAAACTCTAGATTATTAAAACTAGAGTGACTTCCCGAGTTATTCAGTTTTGAGTGGAATTCTGAAGTGGCCAATTCGGAACCAGCCTCCTTGAGACACCCCTCTCTATGACACACAGTCAAACCTGTTGGCACACTGTCAGCTGACACAGCCTTACAACTCCTTAAGAACATCCGTGCTAGACGCAACAAGCCTTCATGCCTGTTGTGACATAGAGACAACTCTAGACCGGACTGGTCGTACTGCGGTTATTCTGCAAACTTCGGTGCTTTGAGGTCCACCAGACTTTCTGACAGTACGGATCTGACCGGGGGTCTCCAATCAGGGTTTGTAGACACAACAGATTGCGTCTGATGTTGTTTTATTAATAATCAACTCTCTAGTTTATAGCAGACAACAAATTCTTTTACACCCAGAATTTGCAATCTCTTTCAGATACAAGGGTTCTGGTACACATCTACTTGACATCACACCACCTACAACATACATTCCATCACCGTACATACACTCCATCACTTATCATTATTCATAGCTTGTCACGTAATGTAATTAGTTTAGAAAAATAAAATACATTTTTTTTAACTATATACTTGACTGTGCCTGAATTAATATGAAGTGTGTTTATGGTCTCTGAACAGGCAAATAATCCTAAACTCTTCTAGCTAAACCAGTGTTGCCAACTGTTTTTGACTGAAAGGAGCTGAAGTTCCCCCAAATGTCGCTAGATGTCGCCAGACGACGTCACGTGCTAATTTACATATTGATGACATCATCTCGCCACTTTGGCGTTCATTTTCCCCATAGCATCTAAAAGATAGATAGATAGATAGATAGATAGATAGATAGATAGATAGATAGATAGATAGATAGATAGATAGACAGATAGATAGATAGATAGATAGATAGATAGATAGATAGATAGATAGATAGATAGATAGATAGATAGGACTAAAAGGGAGGAAAATAATAACTATGTTATGTGTTAGTTATTAATTAGTATGATTAAAATGGCCCAAATTGCTTTGATATGTACAATAAATTCCAAAAGTATCAATAAAGTGGCATTAAGACAGATATGGTGTGGTGATCCAAACAGTTCTGTTGTAGGATATAACTCAGACCTCCTGCTCTCCTCATTCTCACAGACATTTTCCTAAAAAGCTGTTTTTTTACACCTCTGTTGTGTATTCTCTCCATCGTGAAAATAACGGCGCACCGAGCAAAAGGGAGCTGGTGTCTCATGGTATAACCATCCCTGTGTCACTGAATGAAATTCAGATCAGCCACAGAGCTGCGTGTGTAAACGGGATGGTAGTTGAGACTCCCGATGACTTTATTTGCCAAATGCAGGAAAAGCCTAAAGCCTGGTTTATGCTTCTCCGTCAGCTCTGCAAGGGACAGACACGCACGGATTGACGGAAGCATTTTGCTCTTTTACTTCTCCGTCTCCTGGAGACTGTTGCAAAGCAATTGCCCGGCAGGACCACAGAGGCCGTAGCGCTGTTCTGTGGTATCCTGTCATGTATCGGTCCAAGATCGTGTCTTTATATTGTGTTTTTTGTGTATATAAGAGACTTTTAACACGGACATATTTGTCTCTCATTCTCCCACCGCTTCATACGCTCCCCACCTCTAAACCCACGTTTCCTGTCATTTCTATCCACAAATAAAACGCTTGCTGCGCATCTTTTCACTCCTCCAGTCACGGGAGGATGAAACATTCATATTTTTATAGTTTTTTTCGCGAGGTATTCTTCAAGCTTCTCCGTGTCTGCCACTAGTTAAACTTGGCTCTCTTTGCAATGGCGGCGCTGTAAACAACAGCGGCTTCCTGACCAATCACAAGCTTGCGTAATCCGTTTCGTTCGACGGATGTTTAAAAAAGTGGGCTCAACTCCGTACGTACTTGCGTGCCTGCCGGAGCCCTACACGAGGACGGATAATGGCGTTGCGTGTCTCCGCACTGACGCAGACGGAGAAGCATGAATCAGGCTTCAGTGTCTGACGGCTGCAGAACCAGAGATCGCAGGTTGACGCTTGCGCCATCTCTAGTAGAAGCGTGAGCCTGCAGCAGCAGCAGACGTAAATCGGCGGACTCAGCCTCTGCAACTGTAAAGTGTTGGCGAATCAGACTGGCTGAAAACGGTTTATGATTGGTCAGTCCTCATGCACATGTGCAGATTATCTTTCTCTTTCCTTACTCCTAGAAGAACGGTTCAGAGTGCAATTGGTTTATTTGTTGCTAATCTGTGGGGAATATCTAGAAGACAGTTCTACAGAAAGTAGCAACGGGTCCTGAGAAATGTAGCTAGGTTTGTCGCTAGGCGCTTTTTGGAAAAAAGTTGTTGAGGGGGGTCAAAAAGTCGTTAGGAACAGTGACAAAGTCGCTGAGTTGGCAACACTGAGTTAAACATTCAAAGATCAGTCAGGTTGATATTTCATATTTATATGGAATCATCACATCTTATTTGTCATAATTAAATACGCAGTAATTACGCTGTAAAGTCTAACGCTACACACAATACAGGCTGGAAGACCAGTTAGAAGGGCATTGCAGTAGTCAAGGCGGGAGATGACAGTAGATTGCACCAGGAGCTGGGTGTAACATTGTTTTAGGTATGGTCTGATTATTGTATGTGATACAAAGCGAAGCCCTCCTTGAACAGTCACCTTATCGTGGTGGAGGAGTTTGAGTGTCCTAATGATCCTAGGAGCTATGTTGTCTGGGGCACTTTGTGCCCCTGGTAGGGTCTCCCTTGACAAATTGGTCTTAGGTGAAGGGTGAGACAAAGAACGGTTCACAGGATCTTTCATGGATGTACAGTCAAAGAGTCGGAGTACCCAGCCCGGAGGGTTAGCGGGGTCCCACCCTGAAGCAAGGCCTGGGGTTGGGGCCCACGAGCGAGCGCCTGGTGGCCGGGCTTTAGCCCATGGGGCCCGGCCGGGCCCAGCCCAAACAGGATACATGGGCTCGTCCAACTGTGGAACCACCACCCGCAGGAGGAACATGAAGGGTCCGGTGCAATGTGGATCGGGTGGCAGACCAAGGCGGGAGCCTTGGCGGTCCGATCCCCGGACAAGAAAACTGGTTTTTGGGACATGGAACGTCACCTCGCTGGCGGGGAAGGAGCAGGAGCTTGTGGCAGAGGTTGAGCGGTACCGGCTAGATATAGTCGGACTCACCTCGACACATAGCATTGGCTCTGGAACTCAAGTCCTTGAGAGGGGTTGGACACTCTCCTTTGCTGGAGGTGCTCCGGAAGAGAGGCGGAGGGCTGGGGTTGGCTTTTTGTTGGCCCCAAGATTCTCTGCCTCTGTGTTGGGGTTTACCCCGGGGGACGAGAGGGTAGCTTCCCTGCGCCTTCGGGTCGGGGAACGGGTCCTGACTGTTGTTTGTGCTTATGGGCCAAATATCAGTTCAGAGTACCCACCCTTTTTGGAGTCCCTGGGACGAGTGCTAGATAGTACTTCATCAGGGGACTCCATTGTCCTGCTGGGGGACTTCAATGCTCACGTGGGCAATGACAGCTTGACCTGGAGGGGTGTGATTGGGAGGAACGGCCCGACTGATCTGAACTCGAGTGGTGTTTCGTTATTGGACTTCTGTGCAAGCCGCAGTTTGGCCATAACAAACACCATGTTCCAACATAAGGATGCCATTGATACACTTGGTACCAGGGCAGCCTAGGTCGCAGGTCAATGATAGACTTTGTAGTCGTATCATCTGACCTGTTGCCGTATGTTTTGGACACCCAAGTGAAGAGAGGAGCGGAGCTGTCAACTGATCACCACCTGGTGGTGAGTTTGATCAGATGGCAGGGGATGCCGCGTAGACCTGGCAGACCCAAATGCATAGTGAGGGTCTGCTGGGAACGCCTGGCAGAAGAACCTGTTAAGAAGGTCTTCAACTCCCACCTCCGGCAGAGCTTGGACCATGTACCGAGAGCAGTGGGGGACATTGACTCCGAGTGGGCCTTGTTCCACTCTGCGATTGTTGGGACAGCTGTTGCTAGCTGTGGTCGCAAGGTGGCCGGTGCCAGTCGTGGTGGCAACCCCCGTACCCGCTGGTGGACACCAGAGGTTCGGGGAGCCGTCAGGCTGAAGAAGGAGGCCTACAGGGCGTGGCTGGTCTGTGGGTCTTCGGAGGCAGCAGACAGGTACCGGATAGCCAAGCGGGGTGCAGCAGTGGCAGTTGCCGAGGCAAAATCTCGGGCGTGGGAGGAGTTTGGTGAGGCCATGGAGAAAGACTATCGATCGGCTCCAAAGAGGTTCTGGCAAACTGTCCGGCGCCTCAGGAGATGAAGACAGCAACTCGCTCACACTGTTTACAGTGGGGATGGGGAGCTGCTGATGTCAACTGAGGCTATAGTCGGACGGTGGAAGGAATACTTTCAGGAGCTCCTCAATCCCAGCTATGCGCATTCCGAGGAGGACCCAGAGCCGGGAGACCTGGGGATGGACTGTCCAATCTCGGGGGCAGAAGTTGCTGAGGTAGTCAAACAACTACACAGCGGCGGAGCCCCGGGGGCAGATGAGGTTCTTCCTGGGTATCTCAAGGCTATGGATGTTGTAGGGCTGTCATGGTTGACACGTCTCTGCAACATTGCATGGTCATCAGGGGCAGTTCCTGTGGAGTGGCAGACCGGGGTGGTAGTCCCCATCTTTAAGAAGGGTGACCTGAGGGTGTGTTCCAACTATAGGGGGATCACACTCCGCAGCCTCCCTGGAAAGGTCTACTCCAAGGTACTGGAGAGGAGGGTCCGATCGATTGAGGAGGAGCAATGTGGTTTTCGTCCTGGCCGTGGAACTGTGGACCAGCTCTATACCCTTGCAAGGGTGATGCAGGGGGCATGGGAGTTTGCCCAACCAATCCACATGTGTTTTGTCGATTTGGAGAAGGCTTATGACTGTGTCCCCAGGTGAAGGGCCCTGTGGGGGACGCTCCAGGAGTATGGAGTGGGTGGCTTTCTGTTAAGGGCCTTTCAGTCCCTTTACCAGAGGAGCGTGAGTTTGGTCCGCATAGCCGGTAGGAAGTCGGACCTGTTCCCGGTGAGGGTTGGACTCCGCCAGGGCTGCCCTTTTTCACCGATTCTGTTCATTACCTTTATGGACAGAATTTCTAGGCGCAGCCGTGGTGTGGAGTGTGTCGAGTTTGCTGCCAGGAGAATCTCGTCTCTGCTTTTTGCAGATGATTTGGTCCTCCTAGCTTCATCCAGCTCTGACCTTCAGCTCTTGCTGGGTAGGTTCGCAGCCGAGTGTGAAGCGGCTGGGATGAGGATCAGCACCTCCAAATCTGAGACCATGGTTCTCGACCGGAAAAGGGTGGCTTGCCAACTCTGGGTCGGGAGAGAGGTCCTACCTCAAGTGGAGGAGTTTAAGTATCTCGGGGTCTTGTTCACGAGTGAGGGTAGGAGGGATCGGGAGATCGACAGGCGGACTGGTTCAGCGTCTGCAGTGATACGGACGCTGAGCTGATCTGTCGTGGTGAAGAGGGAGCTGAGCCAGAAAGCCAGGCTCTCGATTTACCGGTCGATCTACGTCCCAATCCTCACCTATGGTCATGAGCTTTGAGTAATGACCGAAAAAACGAGATTGCGGATACAAGCGGCCGAAATGAGTTTCCTCCGTAGGGTGGCCGAGCTCAGCCTTAGAGATAGGGTGAGGAGCTCGGTCGTTCGGGAGGGACTCGGAGTAGAACCGCTGCTTCCCCGGATCGAAAGGAGCCAGTTGAGGTGGTTTGGGCATCTGGTCAGGATGCCTCCTGGACGTCCCCCCGGGGAGGTGTTTAGGGCATGTCCTGCCGGCAGGAGGCCCCCGGGTCGACCCAGGACACGTTGGAGAGGTTACATCTCCAATCTGGTCCGGGAACGCCTTGGGGTCCTGCCGGAAGAGCTGGTGGAGAAGGCTGGGGAGAGGACGGTCTGGAGCTCCCTAGTTGGGATGCTGCCCCGCGACCCGGACCCGGATAAGCGGAGGAAGACGACGACGATGACGACGACAACGCGAAGCAGCATAGCTGGTCCCTATCTCCAGCGGTCTGTGCCTAATTCAGTGAAGTTGAAATGAATATTATTGCTCACAATGATCCATGTTATGACCATTACTGTTTGATTTAACAAGTGAATCATTATCCACACTTATACACAATGTTCATTAGATGCAAATTCAGGTTAAGGTCATCTCACATAAAGTAAAGATTCTTTCTCCACAGCACAAGAACATCTTGTATCTGGAAGGTGTGGTTTTCTAAGCGATGTTTGGTAACGCCGACAAATATGTCAAATTCGGATTCGCAGAAATGATCAACTCTAGATTCATTCTAGAATCAACACTGTTGCTATTCAGTTGCTAGATTCTGAGAATGGCCGAGTGTATTAGCATATGAGCTTATATCATGTATAAATAATTTTATAAACAATTTCCTAGATATTTTCACTATGTTGTACAACAAACATTGTCCTGTAAAGGAACACAAAACAAAGAAAAAAAAGATAAAAAGTCCTTGGCTCACAAAAGGATTTATCAATGCGTGCAAAAAGAAAAACAATCTTTACAAACAGTTCATCAAAGTAAAAACAAAAGAAGTGGAACAAAGATATAAAGCATATAGAAATAAATTGACTGATATAAGAGCAAATAAACAACTTTATTATAGAAGAAGATTATATGAAAATAAAAACAATATAAAAGGAACTTGGGATGTCTTAAATTACTTAATTAAACAAGGATCTTCTGGAACATCATATCCTGAATATTTCATTGATGCAAATGGTGAAAATCACAATATGAGTAACATGGTTGATGGGTTCAATACATTTTTTATAAATGTTGGCCCTGAACTAGCAGCGGACATCCCGTGTCAAAAAAATGAAAATATCAGTACTATAAAGTTAAATCCCTATTCACTCATAATAAATATCACATTAAAATGTAAAAGTAAGTCTTCAATGGATTATCACGACATAAAGATGTCTCTAGTTAAACAGGTTATTCTGAATATTGCTAGTCCCTTAACATATGTTTGTAATTCATCATTTCAGTCCGGTTGTTTTCCAAAAAAAGAAAATCGTGAAAGTAATACCACTATACAAAAGTAATGACAAACACAGTTTTACCAATTATAGGCCTATTTCTCTACTGCCTCAATTCTCAAAAATTTTAGAAAAACTTTTTAATTCAAGATTAGAAAAATACTTTGAAAAACATAAAATAATAAATGAGGGTCAGTATGGTTTCAGAATGCAAAGAACCACTTCAATGGCGATAATTGAGGCAGTAGAAGAAATTACTAATGCACTGGATAAAAATAAATATGCAGTTGGTATTTTTGTTGATTTCAAAAAAGCCTTCGACACAATCAATCACTCAATGTTATTGGATAAATTGGAAATATATGGTATTCGAGGGACAGCTGGTAACTGGTTAAAAACTGTAGCTACAAACAGGTAAACAAAACTGTTTCTGTGTTTAAAAAAGA
Organism: Nothobranchius kuhntae; assembly: GCA_006942095.1. Classification (NCBI taxonomy): domain Eukaryota; kingdom Metazoa; phylum Chordata; class Actinopteri; order Cyprinodontiformes; family Nothobranchiidae; genus Nothobranchius; species Nothobranchius kuhntae. Next base: position 597,054 of record SSNQ01034428.1, read on the forward strand.
ACGAAAGAATGAACTGGTTAAAAAGTTACCTAACGGGTCAGGAACAATATGTTAGCATAGGGCATTACCATTCAGAGAAACTTGGTATTACATGTGGTATTCCCCAAGGGTCAGTGTTGGGACCAAAACTTTTCAATGTATACATAAATGATATTTTTGATGTTTCTCAAGTACTTAAGCTTATACTGTTTGCAGATGACAGTAACATATTTTTTAGTAACGATGATTATACTTATCTTGTAATGACCGTAAACAGGGAGCTAAAATTAATTAAAAAAATGGATGGATATAAGTAAATTATCATGAAATATAAATAAAACTAAAGCAATGTTTTTTTGGTAATTTAAAATATAATATAGAATTACCAATTAACATTGATGGTGTACCAATTGAAAATTTGAGTGAAAACAAATTTTTGGGAGTCGTAATTGATAACAAAATTTCATAGAAACCCCACGTCAGACACATAAAAAACAAAATTTCCAGAAGCCTCGCAGTTTTGAACAAAGTGAAACCATACCTTGATAAAGATGCACTTCGTACTCTGTACTGTACCCTGGTTCTTCCATATTTTACATATTGTGTGTAAGTGTGGGGAAACACATATAAAAATACAACTAATCCATTAGTCACAGTACAGAAACGAGCACTTCGTATTATTCACAAGGCTGGTTATCTAGATCATACTCACAAATTCTTTCTTCAGGCAAAATTACTAAAATTCCAGGAACTGGTTAATTACGATACATCCATAATCTTATACAAAGCCTTTAACAAACTTCTACCTGCAAATTTACAAACTATATTTGAAATTCGAGAAAGGGTTTATAATGTGAGAGGCCTTGGAGAGTTCAAATTACCCAGAACTCGAACAACCCACAAAGGTTTTTGTGTGTCTGTTTTGTGGTGTGAAAATCTGGAACAGTCTGAGTTTACAACTGAAACAATGCAAAAACATTCATAGATTTAAATTCCTCTACAAACAGTTGGTCTGGTCACAGTATACTCAATGATGGTTTTAGTGTGTTGAGGGTCTGCCCTCATGAGAAATTGCTACTCAGTATTTTCTCCAAAAGACTGTGCCAAAAACGCCCTGAAGCGTAAAGAAATAAGGCATATTAAACATCAGCGCCAGCTACAACTTCATGTCCCATAAGCCTTTGCACCCGGAAACAGCGTGATGACGTCACCATAGCGGAGCACGGGTTTCTGCACATGTGCTGACCCACGCAGAGTCCAGCCCGCCAGACAGCGGAGTCTATGAAAGCCAGCGAAACAAAACTTAACTCGTCTTTTGTCCAGAAGTTCGACTGGCGTGAGTGTTCCCCCAGCTGATGAGGTAGGTCCTGGCCACTCTGGGGGATTGAGCCACGCCTAGTCATGCGGACGGTGGCTCTGGGTCTGGCTTCTTAGAAGAAGACTTTGGTGCTGGGGTCTTGAGCAAATTGCTCAAAGGACAGTGGTGTAGAACCAAAGTGGAGTATGTCGGACTGCTGGTGGGCCCTAATGGAGTCGAGCCCCAAGCGGGACGCATTAGGGCCATTCAGGACATCAAAGCCCCAGCTAATCTGACTGAACTTAGGAGCTTCCTCGGAGTCTGCAACTACTCCAGGCAGTTCATTGAGGAGTACGCTGAAATAGCGAGGCCCCTCACTGAACTGCTTCGGAACGACACACCGTTCGTGTGGGACAGAACCCAAGGACTCTCCTTCCAGTTCCTAAAACAGAAATTGGCATCTGCACCCTGTCTGGCTTACCCAGACAAGGATAAAGAGTTCTACATAGAGGCTACTTTCTCCTCTCACTGCCTGAGCGCTGCTTTGAAGCAGAGACACAATCAGGACATGAGAGTCATGGCATACGCCAGCAAGCCTCTGAGCAAGGTGGAACTCCAGTTCTCAGATTGTGAGAGAGCCCTCCTCTCTACAGTCTGGGCAGTCGAACACTTTCGTAGTTACATCGGAGGACAGAAAGTGATCATTGAAACGTGTCATCAGCCCATCACCTTCCTGAACAGCCAGTGACTGCGCAACGGTCGAGTGTCAAACAGCTGCATTGCGACATGGATGATGGTGCTCCAAGGATACAACATTGGGGTCAAGTATGGTCAGAACACCAAGCTAGCGCTAGGACAAGGGCTAGCAGGCTGCCAGCACTGTGACTCTGGCTCTGTCATGGGCACCCTGGACACCACTGCCGCAGTCTACCCAACCACATCCAATCATCGCTACTTTGATGAGAATGTTTGCCAAGGGCTTCCGAAAGTCTACACTGATGGATGCGCCTGCCTTCATGAAGGCCAGCTCCGACATGGGGTTGGAGTCGTTTGGGTGGACTGTGACACTAAGCAACCAAATCACTATCGGTTGGGCCAAAAGTCTAGTCAGTCCGCCGAAATCGCTGCAATGTTGATAACCCTCCAGCAGGCGGCAGCCTTGGACATCACTCAAATCGTCCTTTGCTCAGATTCAAACTATGCTAGTCACAGCTTCATTTCTCACTTCCCCATTTGGAAGGAGAACCACATGAAAAACGCCAGGAACAGAGACGTGAAACACTCGGAGTTATTCCTAGCGTGCAATCTGCTCACCACCGAGAAAGGCATAATGGTCTACTGGAAAAAGGTCAAAGGGCACTCCAGGACCCTAGGTCTGGAGAAAGATGGTAATGACAAAGCTGACCTTCTTGCTAAGTTTGGTGCTGACCAGGGAACCTGCTGGGAATTCAAAGACGAGTGGCTTCCACCCAAGGCTGTTCACGAGGTCTGCGCGATTACTCGTCGCCATGCTAAACAGGCAGACGAACCTCAGAACGTTGGGGTACCCTTGTTTCTAGGCAGACAACCACAGGACGCGGACCTAGTCACCATGCAGGAACAAGATCCTGACCTGAAGCTCATCCGCGAGCTTCTCCACAAGGGCCCAACGCCTGACCAACCGTCACCACCTACTGGCGAAAGCCAAAATTTGGTAAACTTGAGTCGTCAGCTCGCGCACCTGAAACTACACAACGATTTGTTAGTTTACATGCGTGACGACCACAGCCCGCCGCGCTGGGTTGTTCCACTCAACCACAGGGGAGTAATGCTTGCCTACGCCCACGACACTCCGGTTGGAGGTCACCGCGGAGCAAAAGCTACCCTCGCGTCACTGACAGAAGTAGCATATTGGCCGTCGATGTCCAAGGACGTACACAGCTATGTCCAAGGCTGCCTCATCTGTGCCCAGTTTCAACCCTCCCAGCCGCTCGCTAGAGCACCACTGCAATGCAGGGGAATAACCTTCCCTTGGTCCCACCTGCAGATCGACTGGGTTGGACCGGTTCCCAAATTGGCAAGAGGAAACAAATATATGCTAACTATAACTTGCAGTTTCACAAAGTGGGTGGAGTGCCTTCCAGCGCCAAATGACACAGCCGTCACAACCGCTGTACTGCTGATTAACCACGTTTTCAGTCGATAGGGACTTCCACTCTGCATCGACTCAGACCGGGGAACTCATTTCACATCCTGTGTAATAGCGTCCCTGTTTGAACTTCTGGGAGTGAAAGTGAAATTCCACCTCCCCTATCGCCCACAGTCATCCGGACGGGTTGAACGAATGAACCGCACGGTCGTCTCCATGCTCAAAAAGTATGTCTCTTCCACCGGGAAGGACTGGGACGTTAAGCTACCTCTGGTCCTGATGGCCATACGGCCCACTCCCCAGCGATCCACGGGGGTTACGCCCCTTGAGATGATGACCGGCAGACTGATGACCCTACCACTGCACCTCCTGTATCACCCAGAAGATGTCAGTGTTGCCACTGCCTATACCGCTCATCAGTATGTGGCAGACTTGAAAACACACCTCAGAGCTACATTTGCGCACGCTCAGAAGAAACAGGAGACCAACGTAGAAGGCGCTAATGCCTACTACGACCAAAAGACAACCAGCCGCGAATACGAGGTGGGTGACAAAGTATTCTACTTCCGGTTCGCCCAACTGGCAGTCAAAGCTAAGAAGTTTCTGTTCTGCTGGGCGGGACCATTTGAAATCATGGCAAAACTCTCTCCAGTTGCATACAGGTTAAGCATCACCAAAGCAAGACAGGAGCCTGTCTACAAATGGGTGCATGCGAACCAAATCAAGCCCTATGTCAAACCATCCCCGCGGGTACAGAGACCAGACTCCCCGCAGAAGGTAGACATAGTCTCCACATAGTTTTATGCATGGAAATGGAAAAGGGGGGAAGTACACATCTAACCCACTAACATGTACTAACCGACAAAGAACGAGGACCTCCTCCGCCGTTCTTTTCACTAACCAAGAGAAACTCCTCCTCCTAGACCACAAACAGGATGTACTTACTAAAACCTTACAGGGTACTCTGGTACCTGTCAACCTACACTCTGCTCTGATTAATGAATCTCTAGTGCAATCAAGACTTTGTCTGAAACCATACCTCATGATATTGTGTACACACGAGTGGTGAGAGATTTGATGCAGGACCTGCACAAGGAAGTAAGTTCCACTCTGGACAGCTTGGTGGAAGGTTGCATTCCCACTTACTTGGTACCACTGGACCTGCTCAAAGATAGTTTGACAGCAGCTACCCCCTCTACTGTACACCTTTCACAAATCCACCTAGCGTACAGCCTAGACAATGCAATTCCCATTCACGTTGATGCAGAGAAATTAGAACTTGGTTTCCTGTTAAATGTTCCCATAATTGAGACACCTCACATCTACAGGCTTAAGTCTATGCTAAACATTGGTTTTTGGAAAGATGGTAAGCATTTCCACCTTAACACTCCGAGCTTCCTAGCTTACCAAGATGCTGATAGCAAACTCTATCTGACTCCTAACTTAGATCTATGCACAAAAAACCAAGGATATTCACTGGGTGTGTCTTGGTAACCCATTTTTCCGGGACGTTGCCAATTATCAGTGTGGCCTCAGGAGCGACGTGCCCCTGCAGCATTGCCAAGCAAAGGTTACATTAAAAGACGTGGACATGGATACTAGAGTGGAACGTGCAGGTGACAGATGGCTTATCAGCACCCCAGCAGACTCGGCCCTTGTAACTTTTGACCAGCATAACGTTGGCACTGAGTTACAACTGCCGAACCAAACCTTTTTCCTCTCAGTTCCGCCAGGTGCAATCGTACACTTGGGCAACCTGGCACTCCATCATCTCAACCTCGAACAGCATGATTCAGACATTGAGATCATGGACGCTTCCCAGGGTTAAAACTTTACCATCGATTTAGAAATTGACCAACAACTGCTGACTGAAGGAACCAAACTTGTTAAGTTCACACAAACCCTGCATGAACTTTGATGCCCATGAATAGATACCCAAGACGCTACATAGACGCAGATTATACCGCCTTAATTTGCACATTGGTCGCCCTGGGGCTGGGATGGCTCATCACGGCCGTGATAGCTAATTCCGCCTACAGGCATGTTAAGAAACTCCAGGATAAGATGCACCTGCTCACATACGGTGTGCCTCGGGACCGCGTTCGGAGACAGTCCACGCGTGAGTGTACCACATCTGTCTAAAGGGGGTGAGCAACATTTCCTTTGTTATTCTGTAACCCTAAGAGTAGTTCACTTTAGTCTACGTCACATTTTTATCTGAGTGTTGCAGTATGTCACATTCTTTATAAGCTACACACTGAATGTATTACCTAAGAATGTATTTTATGATACGTCAGGGTTGCTATGA
>SSNQ01034428.1:603173-613211 GCA_006942095.1 Nothobranchius kuhntae
TTTTTTTTTTTTTTTTTTTTTTTTTTTTTTTTTTTTTTGGATTTTCTATATTTTTGTTTCTTACTTAGTCACATTTTAGCTAGTGGTTATGTGCCGGCCCAGCTCAGTCTGTCAGTGAATCTGTCAGCCGCCCAGCACAATGTAGTACCTCTTAGTTTTATGGTCCTTGTTTTAGCCCAAAGACTGTCCTAATCCACCCTTTGGACCAAAAAGGGGGGAATCTTGGGACCACATAGGCCAATGTGCATTTGTGAACTATGGACCTCGTACATAACCGCGTGCCCCATGAACTGAACTGTATGGCCGGCGGTGATATGCCCCTTTTATTCCTCACGGATGCCCCTGTTAAGCCCATGGACCGTGGACTGCCTGATCCCTGTCCCTTGTCCCCATGGACTGCCTGATCCTTGTCCCCTTGTCCCCATGGACTGTGGACTGCCTGATCCTTGTCCCCTTGTCCCCATGGACTGCCTGATCCCTGTCTCCTTGTCCCCATGGACTGTGGACTGCTTGATCCTTGTCCCCTTTTGTCACCTCGTGGAGTCAACCGCCCGCCGGCCTCCCTCCTTCCACACTACTACATCTCGCATGGACGACGACATCATTGCGTACCTCCTGCGTGGGTGGCTCCTCCTCGTTATGCGAGTGGGGACTATGCCGTTTCCTATCCTCTTTTGTTTTTGTGCCTGACCAGGATCCAAGACAAAGACCAAAGACAAAGATCAAAGGCGACCAACGTTCCTGAGGAACAAACCCATCTGTGCTTCCGACGATCAAGTCGACCGGCGATCAAGTCGACCAACGGTCATGAGGGAAGAACACATCTGTGCTTCCGACGATCGAGCTCTGGCGCGATCCCCGAAACCAAAAGGGGGAATGTTGAGGGTCTGCCCTCATGAGAAATTTCTACTCAGTATTTTCTCCAAAAGACTGTGCCAAAAATGCCCTGAAGCGTAAAGAAATAAGGCATATCAAACATCAGCGCCAGCTACAACTTCATGTCCCATAAGCCTTTGCACCCGGAAGCAGCGTGATGACGTCACCAAAGCGGAGCCGGACCCGGGAGCACGGGTTTTGCGCATGTGCTGAGCCACGCGGAGTACAGCCCGCCGAGAAGTGGGGCTATAAAGGACTGAAGAGCGCAGAAAAACTCTCTCTTTGTTCCACCTTCAGCTGGTGTTTGAAGGGACACTCTTTCTGCTAAGGCTTCGGACACCGGACATTTTGGGTCAAAGCCTCCATCTTGGACATAATCTCAGCTTACACACACACACACACACACACACGCACGCACGCACACACACACACACACACACACACACACACACAAACACACACACACACACACACATTCTGGTTTTCCGTGTTTGGGGGGACACACACATACTTATTTTTAGCCTTGATAGGGGACAAGACTAAAACACACACTTGTTGGGTCTGATTGTTTTACATTATCACAATGAAGCATTTCATTGTTTCATTTTTTGTTATTTGTTTGATAATATAAGTTGGTTAATTTTGATTGGCTAAATGCTTCAGAAGGAGCTGAAGTGAATATATTAGTTAATAAATGTATTGCCAATTCAGTTTTGTTTCAAGTGAATTTATTTGTGTGATATGAATTTATGACTGCTGCTCGTAAACGAATTTTACTAACTTTAAGACAGACTGATAAGAGGTTTCGGATTCATTTTCCCTTGTTAAAAAGGGTGGTGCCCTGAGGTATATCTCCGGATATCCTAATTACGTAATAAAATCGTAAATATTTCCACATTTACAAATTTTATTGAAGAATCCAAAAAGTAAGTGAAGCTTACACATTATTCGTTTGCTAATATTCACAAAATCTGTAATGTCTGTTCTCTTATCACTGCTGGTATGGATAACAAAAAACTAATAAAAAAATTATGTGCGTATGTATGTACATGTGTGTGTAGATACATATGTATGTATGTATATGTATGTGTGTTTGTTACTATGTAATTATTATTGCCTGTTTACCTGTGGTAACGCAGTTAATAATTGATATATTCTGTTTTCAGTTATGAAGGTTCTATTTGTTGTTTGCGAGCTGCTGTTGAGATGTTTGCATGTTTGCTGTTGATGGGTTGTTTAGTTTGCTACGATGAGCGTAGCTGCGGGTTGCTTATTGTTTTTAGTTGATGAGTGAGTATAGGGGTGGGATTTAAGTTTTCTTGGTCCCACTCCTTTTCAGGTAAAATTTGTTTCATGTTTTTTTGCACTTTATGTTTTATATATGTATTTTGTTGTGCCTGAAATGAACAAATAAAAAATAAAAAAATATCCAAGATACTTATATAATCAATAGAAGCTCATACACCAATTCACTTGGTCTATTTTTAATCCAAAGATTAATGTTTAATTTAAGATAATTAAATTTAATAGCAAAAGTTTATTTTGAATCAGAAGCTAGGAATCTTTGCTTTTCAATAACCAGAAATATTATACCTTTCTGTGTTTCATTTCAAAGAATGAGGCAAGTTTAAAAAATGAAGAATTTTACAAACAATTTTTAAACTTTAAGATTTGAACGACAATTATAAATGACAATTCATGGATGACAATTTAATGACAATTTTTAACAGCTTTGATATTAAACTTGTATTAAAAGGCAAACCTGTGGCTGAATGAAAACTAAATTGGAAATACGAGTTTGGATGCGTGACTGGAATTATCAGAAGGTTTCTGTCAGGTTTGCTGGCTGAGCTGAAGTGTAGCGGAGATGGTCTGTGGCCCAGACGCGGAGTCGTGGAAGTAGACAGCGTGGTTAGATCTTTTGGTTGGGTTTGAGGGCTGGTAAGCCTGAGAACTCGATTCAAAGTCTGGTTGGAACGATGACTGAGTAATGAATGAATGCCGGTGCTTCCGTATATAGTGTCGGCGTGATGACGTCAGCAAGCCACGTTGGTGGCGGGAATGTTGGGAAGTGGTGGCAAGAATGCTGGGTAATGTAGTTAGCTGGAGGAGTTTGTGACAGTTTCTTTCAGAGAGAGGAAAGCTTTCTGGCTGGAAATGGTGTTTTGCAGCTACCTGAGTTGTTTACTTAGAGAACAGCATCAAACGTCATCTGTCGAAAGTGTCTACATCACCCAGTTTCCAGAGACCCCCTTTTGGATCCGAGATGTCAAGTGGAGATGATTTCCTTCGGGCACGAGGATGGTAGAAGGACCTCGATGCGACCAAATCAGTCCTAGGTTGTCTCCGTGGGTCACATGGCTGATGAACTATTGGCGTCTCAAAGTCCGTAACTCTGAAGGAGTTTTTGCATCTTAACTCAGAAATCAATAACTCTGGAGGGAGTTTTTCATCAGCAGGTTACAGTTTACGTTTATTCTTAGCTATTCTTATCGGCGTGACAGAACAGCTTGGCAGAGGATCAGGGCGGCCGATCCGTCTCCTCAGGATGGTTTTGGTTCAAGAACTGACGTGAAGCTGGTGGAGGTTAGTTTACAAAGCCCTCAGAACACACCCACTCTCAGCAAGAAAGCTTCGGTCATGCATCAAAAACATGTGTTGGCAGTTATTGTTTGCTCTGGATAAACTCTCTGTTAGATGGATAAGGTGGAAGCTGGCCTTCTGATTTGCTGAACACACATCACTGTCATCAACCATAATCATAACTATACCCAAAGCATAATAATTCATTTCATGTAATTAAAATACATTTATACTGAACCAAGTGATTATTTATGATGATTATAATAAATAGTAATAAAGTCAAAGAGTTTATTAATATTATTATTTAATTACTATCGTGAACTTGAAGTATCCTTCTTCTGGGACGGAACAGCAGCAAATAATCAGATATATTCTTCAGACATCATGACTCCTGGGTTAATCTGTGGATTTAAAGGTTACTGTCTGACCCAGCTTGACCCAGCTGGGTAAATTTGACCTTTGCCACAAATTAGAGAACCTTGATGATGCTACAAGAGTGACTGCCTGAGTTACTCAGTTTCCAGCTGACACTCCAAAGTTGCCAATTCAGAACCAGCCTCTTTTCAAACATCTCTGACACACTGTCAAACCTGTTGACACAGCCATACGACTCCTTAAGAGTCCATCCGTGTTTAAGCAACAACCTTCATGCCTGTTGTGACCTGGAGACAACTCAAGACCGGTCTGGTCGTGCTACAGTTATTCTGCGAACTTCTGTGCCTTGAGGTTCACCAGACTTCCTGACATTCCGGATCTGCAACGGGGGTCTCCATCAGGGTTCGTAGACACAACAGATTGCGTCTGATGTTGTTTTATTAATAGTCATCTCTCTAGTTTATAGCAGACCAAATTCGTTTACACCCATAATTCACAGTTTCTTCCAGACACAGAGGTTCTGATATACATCTACTTTATACCATCATCACACATCACATTACCAGCTCAGTGGCCTAGTGGTAGAATATCCGTCCTGAGACTGGGAGATCAGGGTTCGATTCTTGGTCAGGTCATACCAAAGACTTTGAAAAAATGGAACCCAATGCCTCCCTGCTTGACACTCGGCATTAAAGGGTTGGGTTGGGGGGTTAAACCACCAAATGGTTCCCGAGCGCGACTGTGTCTGCAGCTCACCGCTCCCCCAGGGGATGGGTCAAGTGCGGAGAACAAATTTCACACACACATCAGTGCTCCTGGTCGGAGCATCCCTAGTTGAGATATTTCAAGATGTATTTTGATTTTTACAGTGTTTCATAATAATACCTAATTATTATATGTGCTGCAGTTAATTTATTTCCAATAGTTTTAATTTAACCATCCATTTTCCATCTTCCATCCGCTTATCCGGAGTCGGGTCGCGGGGGCAGCAGCCTAAGGCGAGAGGCCCAGACTTTCCTCTCCCCAGCCACTTGGGCCAGCTCCTTTGGGGAAATCCCAAGTCGTTCCTTGGTCAGGTGAGAGACATAGTCCGTCCAACGTGTCCTGGGTTTACCTTTAGGCCTCCTCCCGGTTGGACGTGCCCAGAAAACCTCACCAGGGAGGCATCCAGGAGGTAGGGATGTGCGGATCGATACTAAAGTATCCGATACTCCGATTCTGGCTATTTATGTTTTGGAATCGATACTGTCATTAAAGTATCGATATTTGAGTGATTTAAAGTTATTAATTTGCTGGTCATTCTTCAAAAATTACGTTTTTTTTGACCAGAACTACTTCTTCTTCCGCCAACCGTGGTGCGTGATACGGCACAATATAAATACCTTAACCCACCACTGGGGGCGCGCCGCGCACACTGGGCTCCCTGTTTATGCTGTCTTCTGCCGGAACCGGAAGCTCACGGTTTGGAAGTGCGAGCCGCGTGGCGTGCGCAGTACTAGTCGGCCATGTCTGAACGCAAACGGAGTCATGTTTGAAGCTATTTTAGTTCTTCTGTTAAAAACGATACAGTTTGTGACACTTGTAGGAAGACTGTGAGGCATTGTGGTAACACAACTAACCTAGTAAAACATTTAAAAGTAAACCATATGAAAGAATATGACGACTTCATGGTGAAGAGGACAGAAGACGAGAGGAGCGGGCCAGGTGCTGCTGCTGCAGCTAGGGTGAAACAGACATCACTCGTGGAGTCCTTTGGTGCATCAGGCACAGGCAGGCATTATCCAGGTACAAAAGGAGAAAATATGGAGCTGTTTAGGACTGGAATGTTGTAGGCTTAGGTTTTCTGCTGTTGAATTTAAATTTAAACTGTATGGACTGCAATTAATATCAAATAGCAGCATAAATTTAATTACCCTATTTTTGTCAGGTGATATTTCATGTAGAGTAGATTGATTTAAAGCGGATTACATACACCAAGTTATTAAAATTTACACAAGGTCAAGAAAACATTCCATAGACAGAAACAAAGTTAATAACATTTTTCAGTTAAAGTTGCATTGTTTTATTCTCAATTAGTCAGCGTATTTGACTAATAATTAACTGAATATTTCATATGTAGGCATAAATAAATGTATTTATTGTGCATTTTATTGGCAATTTTAATTTGAGCCAAAGCATTTTATCTAAAACAGCAGGTGTATGTAAACTCCAATTTTCCTTTCTCCTCAGTGTAAGTTGCTGTATTTAATCATGTGCTATACCTTCATTTTATGTGCCCTTTGTATTTTATATTTGTAGACGATACTCCAAGAGCAGCAACACTCACAAGATACCTAGGAGAGATGATTGTGAAGGACCTCCAGCCTATGTCCATAGTGGAGGATCAAGGTTTCCAACAATTTGTGAGAGCTCTTGACCCAAAATACAAACTTCCAGGAAGGAAGAAACTAACTGAGACTGTTCTTGTAAATATGTTCACAGAATGTAAAGAAAAAGTAAGAGCATCTTTGAAAAATGCTTCTAGTGTTGTACTAACCTCTGATATGTGGACATCAGTGTCCACAGAGGCATATTTGACCGTAACATGCCATCTCATTGAAAATTGGCAAATGAGGGAATTTGTGTTGGAAACCCATACTTTCCATGGAACACACACAGCAGATAATATCAGCTTAGAGCTTAAGCGAATCACAGAAGAATGGGGCATTACTGAGAAGGTGGTGGCAGTTGTTACAGACAACGGTGCAAATATGGTTGCTGCAGTACACAAGGCTGGATGGAGGCATCATCCTTGTTTTGCACATACACTGAATCTAATTGTAAAAGACAGTCTAAAAGCTGTCCCTGAAGTTGTGCAGGTCCTGGAAAAATGCAGTGCAATTGTGTCATATTTTCACCACAGCAGTAAGGCCACAGAGAAGCTCAGAGATATTCAACAACAGTTGAAAGTGGCAGAACACAAGCTAATTCAGTCAGTAGAAACCCGCTGGAACTCTGTCTATTACATGCTGGAAAGGCTTTGTGAGCAAAATGAAGCCGTGACCACTGCCCTCTGCCTTTTAGGGAAGAACACATTGTGCTTGAATCAGGGAGAATTGTCCCTCATCAAGCAGATAGTTGATGCACTACAGCCATTTGAAGAAGTAACACGGGAAGTTTCATCTGAAAAACATATTTCAGTATCCAAGGTGATTCCACTTGTGTCACTCATTCACAGAGCTGTATCAGCTTGTGAACGTCAGAGCAACTCACTTGCCACACAGCTGGCACAGCAATGCCAGCGCAGATTCAGGGGTGTTGAAACCATTCACTGTCTAGCTGCCAGCACATTTGTGGATGTTAGGTTTAAACATTTTGGTTTTCGAGACAAATACAGTGTTGAGGTTATGAAAAAACGTCTTTGTGCTGAAATGCAGGAAGTCTATCAGGCAGGACAGTCAGCTGTCCCTCCAACTCCAGGTTCAGTCTCCACTGCTTGTTCTACCTCAGAACCTTCTGCTTCAGTACCTTCTACCTCAGGGTATAACCAGAGCCCTACAGCATCAGGTTCAACTGCAACAAAAGGAGGGATATGGACAGATTTTGACAAGCAGGTTATGTCTAACCAACACCATCGCTCTGCTTCCACTGATGTATTAATTGAAGTACGTCGATACTCAGAGGAAAAATTAATTCCTCGAGATAAGGATCCACTACTTTGGTGGAAGGAGCATGAACAAACCTTTCCAGCTCTGAGTAAACTTGCTGTAAGATACCTGGGAGTTGTTGCTTCTTCAGTACCTGCCGAGAGAATCTTTTCAAAGGCGGGAGAGGTTTTGAGCAAAAGAAGGAGCAGACTCAAAGGGAAAACAGTCAATATGCTGTTGTTTCTCAACAAAAACATGTAATGCAAGTTAAGAGTTGAGATGTTTTCCAATGTTTTTCAATGTTCAACTTTTCAATGTTGTTGGGAATCATTTATAAATAAAGGAGGAGGAGAAAGAGTAGTGAAATTTGTGTTTTATTTAAAGCTAAAATGTAAATATATTACTTTGTCTTTTAATTTTTCAAACAAAAAAATCTTTAAGCAAAAATATCGGTATCGCCGATACTGGACCCAATTTTACTTGGTATTGGATCGGAAAGGAAATCAGTGGTATCGCACATCCCTACCAGGAGGCATCTTGACCAGATGCCCGAGCCACCTCAACTGGCTCCTCTAATTTAATAATTTTTGGAAAATTTCTCTTGGCTTGACTCCATGTCTGTGGATTTTTTGTGTTTTGTTCAATCAGATTACAGCCTGTTTAGTTGATAGGATGTTTGTTGTTTATGTCAGATTTTCTTTAACACCTGAATAATTATACTATTTAAACATGCTGTAACAGATGGCTGAATGTTAGAAAACAAACACAGTTTAGCAGAGCTAGGATAAAGCAGGTGCAGGGGTAGCCTACTAAATAAACAGCAGTGAGTCTTTATAGTCTAGCCATCCTGATTAGGAGGGAAAATATAGTTAAATGACATGACTGAAAAATGACTGAAACTTTTAAGTCAACAAGAAAAGACTGAAGTAGTCTGACATAAGAACTTCCTTCAGCTGAAACATCTTTTAGAAAGTTGTTTTCTTTTTAGAGAAAGGGAAAAGTTTAATATCATTGTTGTTGTTTTTTTCTTTTGGTTTGGATGTATTTTTCTCTTACCTCACACCTGCTTCATATTAGTTTAGGTTTCCATGGAGATGGATGAAAACAAAGATCAAAACTTCAATAAAATAAAATAAATTGAAACAACTATGATATATACATACAGGGTGTGCCATTTATATGGATACACCTTAATAAAATGGGAATGGTTGGTGATGTTAACGTCCTGTTTGTGGCACATTAGTATATGGCTGTGTCCGAATCCAGGGGTAGGATGCTTGTGAGAGCGCATTTTGAGGTCGATGACGTCAAAGCGCAGCGACGAGTACTGTCCGAATTCCAAGTATCCTCATTCTCGCGTCCTCAAACGCGTCCTCGCTCCACCCACATTTCGAGGATGGGTCTGATGGATCCTCACAGGAACAAGGGTATCCCAGCATGCTTTGCGCGCCGGCCGCTGGACTCGACACTCGCAACAACGGCGGACGGAGCGAGACAGCAGTACAGCTTAAAATGTAAGTTAGTTAAAAAAATAGCGGTCAAAAAAATAAAATACGTGTTTGGGCACTTTTGGTTTGTTTTTTATATACGATCTAATACCGCAAATTGTTTTTGTTCATGTAATTTAAGGCTAAATCATGCCCCACTGAAAACCAGCTTGAATGTTTAATAGGAAAAAAACCACCGTAAACTAGCTTGATCCCAGCAGGCTTTTTAAAAGAAAATAGCGGTAGAAAACTAAGCTGAAAGCAGTTCTGTTTATAGACATTTTTCGTTTGTATAAGTACATTTTAAGCAGAAATCAGCGAGAACGAGCTTGTATGGTGGTCCCGTCATAATTCCCATGTGTGTGTGTTTATTTAGCGAATAAAGCTTCTCATCATTTGTTTTAAGGTTAACACCCCACCGTAAACTTGCTTGAAAGTCTAATAGGAAAAAACTCACCGTAAAAGAGCTTGCATCTTATGTAATCATGTAACGAACGCCAAAAATAACGAAAACTAAGTTTAATGTTTATTTAAGTTAATTTTTAAGAAACCACCTTACTGATTTAATGTTTTTAATTTCATTTTAGGTGGAAAAAAACAGAATACAATTTTCATCTCCCATGTTGATAAATTAAAATATTGTTTATTGCATGTTTTATCAACTATGATTTATAATCTGACTTTGTTCTTCTGTTCCTCTCTATTCTCATCCAGAACCAGTACCTTTAAGGAGCATCTGTAGTTTCATTATGCCCACAGTGTTCTCTGTTGTTAAATGACAATAAAGCCTTGTAATCCTAGTTCCCTTTGTCTGTAGGACTGCAAGTATCCAGGGTCAGGAGAGGGAGTCAGCGGAAAGCCCACTGCTGAAACCTGGCCCTGGTTTGTCCCCATGGACGAGGTGTTGGGACAGAGGCCTTCCACTATGCCTCCTGTCCTTATTGCTTCCATTCCCGAGGACACTCCAGGGCCAAGTGCAGCAGTGGGTGAGACAGAGGACAGGGAGAGTGGTGGAAGGAAGCCGGACTCCTCATCAGGGAGGAAAAGGAGAAGGGCTGATGAGCTCCTTGACCTGATCAGGGAGGACATGA
>SSNQ01034428.1:613644-626629 GCA_006942095.1 Nothobranchius kuhntae
GCTTCTGGATGCCTCATCTCACTGACCACTGCATCGTCCATCAAAAGGGTTTGCTGGGCTGGCTCAATCGACGGCTGTCACATCACTAACATTCAGATATATGCAAAAAAGGAGATCATGAGTATAAGACTTGTAACTCTAGCAGATGACAGGACTAAATGATTTTTAAACTTTAAATACAAAGGCCGGTGACGTTTATTGAGCCGTTGCAGCTCCTCAAAAACCACAAATAAAATGAAATATTGCTGTGGATCCATTTTCAACGTCGCTACTAGCTTGTTAGCCTGTTTGCCGCCGTCACGGTAGCTAGGCAACTGGACCTGGGGGCGGGAATGAAAACGAGGCTAGTACTGTCCGAATTCAGAGCCGCTGACTTCCGGTTTTAGCGGTCTTGCAAGGACCAGGCCTTGCTAGACCGGCGAGGACCCGTACTCACAAGCATCCTACCCCTGGATTCGGACACAGCCTATGTGAGGGGGCAAACTTTTCAGGATGGGTGGTGACCATGGTGGCCATTTTGAAGTCAGCCATCTTGGATCCAACTTTTGTTTTTTTCAATAGGAAGAGGGTCATGTGACAAACAAGAAAACAATTGTGTGCTTGGTTTTAAGGTAACATTGTTCTTTCATGAGTTATTTACAAGTTTCATTTTGTTCACAGACATGTCGAAGAGGTTAACACGTGAGGATTGGATCGAAATTGTGTTGATATCTGGTGAACGCAGCAGATTTCAATGCAGAACACCCTACGAAACCACCCATCTCCCATGCTACAGTTAACAAACTGCTTGCTAAGTTTCGTGAAACTGGTTCAGTGTTGGATTTGCCAAAATGTGGATGCATGAAAACACTCACTAATGAAGAAACATCAGTGGCTGTTCTAGTTTCATTCAGCAAGAGCCCACAGTGTAGCATTCGCTGCATGTCACTGGACAGTGGCATTAATCAAACATCCCTTTGGTGGATATTAGCTACTCATAAATGGCACCCTTACAAACTCCAGCTACTGCAGCATCTCAACGAGGATGACCCAGATCGACGCACCGAATTTGCAGAATGAGCAAAACAAAAATTGGAACAGGACCCTCAGTTCACACAAAAGATTTTGTTCAGTGACGAGGCAAACTTTTATGTGAATGGTGAAGTTAGCAAACAAAACCACCGCTATCGGTCTGACTCTGACCCACATAGAGCTCCGGACCCCACATGACTCTCAGTTAGTAGACGCCATTTTGGCAGGTAAAAAAAGGTAAACAAACACGGATGTAACCATGAACGTGAACGGGATCAGCTTGGATTTTACTTCGTCGGAGTTTACTTCACACTTTAAAACAGAAGAAATCGTTTTATATAGTCAGAAATTAAATAGACTAAACATCTCTGACCCTTACCATGTCCCTGGAATACTTTTTAAAAACGCCAGAAGCTGTCGGAGCATACTTATTACTGGACCTGGCCGGGGAACCCCTTGGGATTCCCCCGGAGGAGCCGGCCCAGGCGGCTGGGGAGAGGGAAGTCTGGGCCTCTTAACGCTACAGCCCCCGCAACCCGACTCTGGATAAGCGGATGAAAATGGATGGATGGATGGACAAATAACAGATTTACACGTAAGTAGTTTAAATAGAGTGCTGTGCTGTTTGAATGTATAAACTGAACGCCAAGAGAAATCACTAGTTTGATTTTTTTTTTCGTGAATAAAATAAATATGTCAGGCAGGAGTGTCTCAGCATCTGTCTGAGAGCTGTCTCTGTGAGACAGATAATAGCAATCCAAAGTGCTTTTTATGTGTGATCTGACACTTGATCAACCATTGCTTAAAAATTAAATGCAGCTTAGCCGGTTAATTGCTGTGATCATAAAACACGTAAACGGCAGCACACAGAACTCACAAGGCAACGTTTTACGTGAAGTTTACTTGTTGCTATGAGTAATAAGACAGAAAAAGCCCCGCCAAAATAAGTTTAGGAAGCCCACTAAGAATCATAATAAAAGCATTTAAAATAAACACCATACACAGTTGAGGAAACGTTGGTTTAAGTACCTGATATGAAGCGGTCGCTGCATAAGTGAAAACCTTTACTCTCGGGATCCCACAGTTTCATTTTAGCCCAGTCACTAGTGTGTTTTATTACAATGATCCAACGTTTGCGGCGCTCCGGATCTTGGGGAATCCTGTAGAAGGATCTTCCCTTGACTTGTCCCCGTCTGTTCTGGCATCCTGGGGCACAACAGGAATCAACCATATTTCCCGTGTGAGATTTATGACAACAAATAGTCTAGCTGCCGGCTTCTGCCTGCCAAAATGGTGCTGTTTCGATTTGAACTGTTGCATGCTGGGAGAAGTGACGTCAACTCCCGGAGCTCTATTGGATAGATCCCTCCAAGACTGTTGGTATGGTGTAGTATACGGGGCAAAAAGATAGCGGGCCATTCTTCATCAATGGAAACTTATGGGCCACTCCCATCTGTACCGGGTTGGCCCAGGCCGGGTAGCACCAGTCCATACATCCTTGCCTTAAGCCCATGTGGGCTGATTCTACCCACCAATCAGAAGCTTGCTCTAATGGAAGGTGTGAATTTGCTGTCAGCAGTGGGTGTCATGGCCCTGGTCGGCCTGAAGCAGACCCCCTCGAGAAGAGGGCTGAGAATGAGCCTTGGTTGGCCTGGAAAAATACCAGGCCACCCAGATATGTAAACAACCTATGTTACCCGGCCCGGGCCGACCCGGTACAGATGGGAATGGCCCAATAAAGGCCACTGGATATTTGAAATTGCTACATGATAATGTGTTTCCCTCTTTCTGAACTGAAGCTGGCACGTTCCCTGAATTTTTCAAGCAAGATGGTGCACCACCACATTATGGGTGTCAGGTCCGAGCATTCCTAGATGAACAGTTTCCTGGAAAGTGGATTGGTCGTCAGTGGCCAGTTGAATGGCCCTCAAGGTCTCCCGATCTGACCCCCTTAGACTTTTATCTTTGGGGTCATCTGAAGGCAATTGTCTATGGTGTGAAGATACGAGATAAGCAGCACCTGTACTAGAAGCCTGCGCTGGCATTTCTCCTGCGGTGTTGCTACCAGTGTGTGAAGACTGGGAGAAGAGGGTTGCATTGACAACCATGGTCACCACCCATCTGAAAAGTTTGCCCCCTCAAACATACTAATGTGCCACAAACAGGACGTTGATATCACCAACCATCCCCATTTTATTAAGATGTATCCATAGAAATGGCCCACCCTGTATTATATAAAAACATGAATATTAATTAATGAAAAAGTTCAAATTTAGCTTCCATAAAGCCAAGAAACTATACAGATGAAAATCAAGGTTTGGGATGAACATGGCTTTCTAAATCTCCATCAGGAGGAGTTATAAATAACAACAGTGGATATGATGTCTGTACTCCACCAGAGTGTGAAACCTAGGAGGGAGAAGTGTCAAGTCACAACTAGAAAGACCCGCCATTAGAGTCAGATCATATCTTTGTACAGCACCATGATGGGAATCAGCGTTTGACACGATTGTCTGTAAAAGCACTGCTATCAGATTAGAGTATGCACAAGGATTATGAGTAGCATCAGTGAGATGGGGGGTGGGTGGGAGGGTCACATAGTGTGGTATTCGAGAAATTATGACATCATTACAGTACATCTCAATCTACTGCCTGATAAATGCTGGAGATTAATGCATTTCCCATTAATAACTGGAAATTACAAATCTGAGCAAAGCTCTTGATTGTGTGAAATTAAGGGTAGCAGCAAGGTCACGCTGAACTCGGAGGCTTCCATCACTGTGCCAGTGATGATGGCATGACCCCAAGCCCTATTGTGTTGTAACTGATCTCTGCTGTGCTTCGGGCTTGCCGTAGGAGGACATGCAGGGGTTTGGGGGATCTATTTTATTTGACAAACACAGCAAATATGCTTTCTTGACAATCCTTGTCGTTATGTCATTAAGAAGCAACGTGTGCTGACAAGTTGTGTTGATGCATGCGCTGTGTGGGCGGTTCTGGTACTTTTGGATCGGAGTGCTGCTTCAATCATGTGATACACCCACAAGAGATGAGCAAAATATGAAACGTGTTTGATATTTGTGCAGCCGCATGATTGCTGATCGGGAGCTGGTCGTTAGGTGTTAATGGACTCTTGTTACCCCTATATACCACACAATGCTAGTGATGGGTAGATGACGCCTCGTGAAGCTGTCGCGATCATGTCCTATTTGTCGGTTCCTTTAAAACCTGGTTCCGTTAGAACCTAAGACTGCGCTGCTTTCTCGGGGTTCGTGGGGCGTCGGTGAGTTTTATTGTATTAGACCCTGGTTTGGACCCCCTAATTAGAATCAGTTTCCTATTTTAAGGTGAGAATGATATGCCGTACTTTTTCTTTTGTGATAGCACACTTTCTTTTTAGTTTCTCCCATTATTTAGTGGTTCTAAATACTAGGGCAAAGTTCAGAAGCAGGCCATTCTTCTGACAATTCTTTGGGTCATATTAGGATTAATTTGCGCCTCTGTCAGCTTTTGCGGGCGGTGGTAACTAGAAAATGATTCTTGTTAGTGGATCAGGCTAACATAGATTTATCAATTAATCTAATTAATCCAACCTTCCCACACTGGCAAAGACTTTTTCACACTTGCAAACAGAGCCTATTTTAACCTACTAATGTTTTGGCTTCTCAATCCTTAAGATATCTCGTTGCTTCGAGGAGAAGACTAGCTTCTTCACGTAAGGTTTCTTTTTCTTAATCTGTCACAAACCGTAAAGCAAGTCCTGAAAATTCAGGAACCTGTAATTACAATATGCTTACCTCTCCTATTGTTTCGGGATCGGGGTTCCCACTCGAACCTTTAAAGAGGACCTTTAAGAATCAGGAATGTGAATTCTTTTTCAAAAAGGTTATTACAAGATTAATAACCTGGGTATCATCCCCAACTCATGCCAGGGGTCACACCCTGGACCTGGTTATCTCTTATGGTCTACCCATCATGAACCTGGTGACTTTGCCTCCTGTGTTCTCTGACCACTCTCCAATACTCTGTGATGTTACGTTGCCATGTCCTGTCCCTGTGTGTGAAGCTCCAGCTACTAGGTTCAGAGCCCTGGATGCAGAAACAATTTCAAAGTTTGTGGACTGTATGTCTGTAAGGTTAGAGACCTTTAACCCAGATCCATCTAACGTTGATCACTATTCACAACACTTTGATGTACTTTGTAATCAGGTCCTGGACGTGGTTGCCCCTCTCAAGCTTAGCAAGTCTAGGCCTAGGAGGGAGCCTTGGCTCTCTGATGTCACGCGGGCTTGCAGGCGGGCGTGTAGATCCTCTGAGAGGAAGTGGAAAAAGGATGGCCTACAGGTCTCGCGTGAGTTGTTCAGAGCATCTCTAGTTGCTTATCAGGATGCAGTGAGGGCTGCCAGAATGGCCTATTTTGCAGACATCATTGAGACAAACTCCAATAATCCTAAGATTCTCTTCAAAACACTAAACTCTGTTCTGGTGTATCAGGAGCCTAGCTCCATGTCTCCTACAGCTGCTGGAAACTCTGAAGCTTTTCACAAATTCTTTGTTGATAAAGTATCAGGCATTAGAGAAGCTATTTCTGGTAACTCTGTTGACCCTGTTCCAGTTCCTCCATCACCACCCACCCTGAGCTCCCTCAATACAGTTTCATACTCTGAGCTGAGTAAGCTTGTTGCGAGGCAGAAGCCATCTGGCTCTCCACTTGATGTTCTGCCGCCTCGTCTCTGGAAGGCTGCCTTTCCGTGCCTTGGCCCATCACTTGGTCAGATTATCAATGGGAGCCTCAGCACAGGTGTTGTCCCAGCTGCTTTGAAAGCAGCAGTTATTCGGCCGACCCTGAAGAAACCTGGTGCTGATGTCTCTGTGATAGAAAATTACAGGCCTATCTCTACCCTGCCCTTTACATCTAAACTGCTTGAGAAAGTCGTTTATCAGCAGCTGGTCTCACATTTAGCTGACTCTGATCTGTTTGAGGTTTTCCAATCAGGGTTCAGGTCTGGCCATAGCACAGAGTCNCGGTTCTGGCCTCTCTGCACTGGCTTCCGATTTGCTATCGCTCACAATTTAAAATACTCGTCTTTGTTTATCATTTCTTCCAGGGTGGTGGTCCCCCCTATCTGGCCACTCTCCTGAAAAGACACTCCCCATCACGCGCTCTGCGCTCCTCTGACCAAGGCCTGCTCGCTGTCCCTCGGTCTAGGTGTCGTACCCGTGGGGACCGGGCTTTCTCAGTCCTAGCACCGTTACTCTGGAACCAGTTGCCACCCTCAGTTAGGCTGTCCCCTTCTCTGCCAGTCTTTAAGAACCACCTAAAAACACACCTCCTCCGCTTGGCGTTTCCAGAACATGTTTGATTATGGCCCTCTATTATGTTGAATCCATTCCACAGTTTTCATTGGTACACTCAATCCATCCACTCAATCCAAATGTGTTTCACACATTTGTATTTTACCGGAATGTTTCTTCTATCTTGTAATTTCCATTTTGTATTTTGTAATTTGTATTTTGTAATTTGAATTTCTTTAATTGTTGATTTATTCTATATAATTACTTACAACTGTACCATGTTCAGCGCTTTGGGCTTCCTGACAGGGTTGCGGAAGGCGCTATATAAATAAAGCTTTGATTGATTGATTGATTAAAAAATACAAAATATGGGTAGATATAAAACTGATCACTTCCCCCAAGAAGAAATGTTAATCCTAATAATTAACTAAGAATAATGAGTTGACTTGCATCAACTCTAAGGCCCTGTCTACACGTAGGCGGCGATCTGCCAAAACGTAGATATTTTTCTACGTTTTGGCCTGTCATCCACACGAAAACGGAGTTTTTTCACACGAAAACGGATCTTTTTAAAAACTCCGGCCAAAGTGAAGATCTGCGTTTTCTCCGTTTTGGGTGTCTGCGTGTGGACGGACAAAACCGGAGTTTTAAGGTCCGCAACGTCACTTTCCGCGACAAAAAAATGCTGACATCACGTGTGCGACCTGTGTTTACACTAGCCGACAGCATGGATGCCCTCAGAGCTGCGCTCGCTTCATCAATTGTCCAAGCGCTTTTTGCTTGTTTGTTTTTGCAAGCGGAATTACTGCTCCTTGCGGAAGACCGCAGACAAAGGACGAGGTTAAGAACGGGGGAAGTACTGCTGCCTACAGGTCTGGCATGTCCTTAACAACGTATTTATCCGGGTACGTGTGGACAGTTTTTTTATAACGAGGTGGTGTGGATGCAAGTTTTTGGAGGGGCGGATATTTGTTTTTAAAGAAACCCGGCTACGTGTGGACTAGGCCTCAGTCTTCTTCAGCTTCAGGTTATCACCCTCTAAATCTCTCTTTCAAAAATTGCAAAATACAAAAAATAAGTAATTATAAAACTAACCTATCCCCTGTGGAGGATGCTAATGCTAAAATCTTCCTGAGAATAAATGGTTGACTTGCGTCAACACTAACCTGTCACTCTCTAACTTTAGGTGCGACTCTCTTCTCTCCCCAACGACTGACCTGTCGTCCTCCGTCCAGAGGGCGGAGGATGACCTCTTCTATCCCAAATCTGCTCTGTCTCTTACCGTCGACTGCCCCAACTCTCGTCAGCTCTGCTTCTAGCTGCTCTTTTTATACTCTTCTTGGGACAGCCTAGACAAAGTAAAAGTTTTCCAGTTACACATCCATTATTATCACATGACAGCAAGATCATGGGGTCATACATCAGTTTCATACTTTTTAGCTCAACTAGTGTCATTAGTGTCATTTTTTGCAACTGATCTTCAGCTTCTCCCGAAGTTCAGGATTCTTCATGAAGGCTTTTTAGCTCAACACAAGACATTTGGTGTCATTTTTGCTACTGATCTTTAGCTTCTCCCGAAGTCCAGGATTCTTCGTGAAGGCCTGTCGTCTCCTGATAAGCTCTTTTCAGTCTGCCTCCTTCGGTTCCACCTCTCTTGCTGAAGGCTGGGTCAAACACTTCTTGACCTCCTGCCTAATTTTACTCGCAGAAGCAAGTTCTGATTCCTTGGATTCTTCATGAAGGGTTTGTCCACTTCTGAGATGCTTTATCTTCAGTTGATCTTCTTTTGTCCTAGCTTGGATGCTTGTTGTGCAGTTGGACCCCTGTCTTCTGGCTGATTTTACTCGCATAAGCAAGTTCAGTGTGTTTCAGTGTGGGTCCAATCTTATCTCTGTGGCCCACCTGTTGACTCCATTTCTTGCCACTGTCTTTGGCATGTGGGAACTTGCAACAAAGCATTTCGGCACATTACCCAAACTGTATCATACCGTTGTCAACAGTGTCACCATGTTGGTCTACTGACACCTGCTGGATTATTATCATCTGTGCAAGCAAACCTAATAGCGAGACTCTACTGACATCAAGTCCCGTTGGGCTATCTATCCAATTTGGGCCGGTCCGTTCACACCCCACACCCCCCAAGCTCTGTTAGCTGGCGGGACGGCCGATTTCCCACAGGTTTCTCTGCACTGACATTCTTTTACTAATGTAAGTAAGTTCAGTTTAACAAATGTGACGTTTACACTGCATAAAAAGTATGAATGATTTAAAACAAACAATTTAGAAAAGAAATTCTGATGGATCAAGCAGAAACTGAGAGGAGCAGGGTGAGGAAATAAAAACAAATAACTTATTTGCTGATATAAGAACGAAAGGATCCCTCATTAAAAACCTTTTTTTTCTGGAACTGCGCTGCTCTGGGTGGCTGCATGTTGGAGTAGCTCTGTTGACTATATGTAAGTTTTGCCTTTTCTTGGGCATTTTTTCCTCTAGTTTCTCAAGAAAAACTGTATTTTTTGGGACACTTTACTTTTCTGTTTCTGTTGCTGTGAAGCTTGGAGGATTTTTACTGCTATTTTTCAGCTTTTGTCACATTTTGAGCATTTGTTATGATGTGTAACCATGGCAACAAGCTGGTTTACATTCGGGCCGAGACTGAAGCCACAAATCCCAAATGAGCTAAAACGCAAGAAGCGTGGGTGCAGAGCGGGAGCAAAACAGAGACAGAGAAAGAGGAAATTCAAACCATCTCTTCCATCGATCATAATGGGCAATGTGAGATCACTGGCCAACAAGATGGAGGAACTCCAAGCCCTTTCAAGGACTCAGCCAGCGTATCGGCAGTTTCGGAACCGCTGGAGGAGATAATGCAAAGAAGGATTCTCCAGAGAATCAAGAAAATGATGGACAACCCTGAGCATTCTCTTCACAAGACTGTCCGACAACGGAAGAGTGTCTTCAGTCAAAGGCTTCTTCAGTTTGGCTGCAGCACTGAAATCAATTTCCCTCTGGGATTAATAAAGTATTTTTCAATTGAATTGAATTGAATGCATTTTCCTTCTGGCTCCTTGATGTAACAATGGAATCATTTTGTTTCAAAAGTTGTACTTGTGGCAGAAACTGATCCCCTTGACAGAGGGAAACGCTCCTGGATTTAAACACAGTTTGACGCTTCACTGACGAGCAAAACAACAGCTGTATCGGTCACGTGACTACTTCCTAAACGATACACACACCGACACTGCTGTCGCTCTAAGCCTGAGAATCCCAACTAATTAAACCAGGTGTGTTGGAGCAGAGAAACTAAAACCTGTTAGCAGCAGCTCTCACACCTGCTTCAGTTGCATATTAAAACCCTCCGTGTGCACTTTCTTTGTTTCCATCTATCAACCCATGTACATCACTTTATCAACAACCAAGATGGCTGCCGATGGCTGGACTGGTTTGTTTGGTTCAATGCCTTCTCTGGCTTTTGACATTTTCTTTCACTTTCTGCTGACTACAGTGAGAGCTACTCAACAGAGATTCCTTGAAGTAAAGCATTGCCTGGACTTAAACCAAGTTTTGAATAACAGGAACAGGAAAATGGCTATGTTGGGACATTGCTTCTCTGCCTGTGGCTGCTGATTGTTCCACCTGTTCAGGGCCTCAGCCTCAGTCTGGAAATGCATCAACCATCAACTCCTGCACAAGGTTACTCTCTGAATGACATACCAAGGCTGAAGTTTTTTGGACATGGATATTTAGCAACTTATTCCATCTTCTGGCAAAAAGAACACTACAATGAGAAAGGAAGCAGACCAATTAAGCAAAACAAATGGCATGCTTATGATACACTGCTACTGCTGCTGCTAAGTGGGGATATACAGCTCAATCCAGGACCACTGGAAAGTTCTAGCTCTGGACAAATGGCAAAACTGGACGTTGCGGAGACACTTATTCAAAGTGATTGTTGCAGTGGGATGGAACCAATAAACATCTTCCATGTGGAGTCATCGATCTGTGCCGGCCCTGCTACCATCAGGCTACGTGCTACCGTTTGCAGCTGTAGTAGCCCAGTTACCACCAAGCAAGGCCTAGACTTCAGCTGTACTGATTCTAGCTGCCCAACCTCAGCTGCCATTAAGCAAGGCCCTCGCTCCAGCTGTACCAGTTCAGCTACCACCAAGCGATGCCCAGGCTTCAACTACAGCAGCACAGGTACTACCAAGCCAGGCTCCAGCTGTACCAGCCCCAGGTCCACTACCCCAGCTGCCATCAGGGAAGGCCCATACTCCAGCCGCATTACTACCATCAAGCAACGCTCAGGCTTCAGCTGCAGCGGCACAGCTGCTAACAAGCCAGGCTCCATCTGTACCAGCACTATCTCCAGCTCCAGCTCCACTACCTCAGCTGCCATCAGGCAAGGCCCATACTCCAGCTGCACCACCTCAGCTACCACCAAGCGAGTGACAGACGGACTCCAGCTGCACCAGCTCAGCTGCCATCAGGCCGGGCTTCAACTGTGCCTAGCTGCCATCAGGCAAGGCCCACACTCCAATTGGGACAGCGGTTCCGCCGGGCAGCGCTCGGCCGGCTGATCTGGGTGCAGCGAACTCTGCTCTTCCTCCCTGTGCTCACTATGGTCCAGGTAGGCATGGGACAGTCAAGAGCTTTCGTAGAATAGGGGCAGGTGCCATTCAAGAAAGAGTCGGGGGACTAAATCCAGCAATTATAAAACTGCGTAAAACCAACCTTTTCCAAACGGTGAACAATGCTAATGTTTTATGGGACCCTCAATCAAAACCCAGTGGGCTACTGGGAGGTCACTTGAATATCCGTAGTTTGAGTTCTAAAAGTGATGAGATAAAACATGTACTTATGGACTCTAACTTGGACTTCCTATGCTTATCAGAAACTTGGTTAAATAAAAACTCCCCATCTGCAGCCCTACATATTCCTGGCTATAATGTTTTTAGGAAAGATAGAAAGACTGGTAAAGGTGGGGGGTTACTGTTTTATATCAAATACCATATATCAGGTAAAGAGGTTCATTGCTCAGTTAATGAGCTTGAGCATATCTGCCATAATATTAGCTTGTCACCACAAATGTCCTTTTTTATCATTGGAGTGTATAGACCACCGTCTGCTAAAGCAATTTTCTTTGACAAATTAGAAACTGTTCTAAAGGAATGTAGCTCAGGGAAGGAAATGTTGGTAATGGGGGACTTCAATGTAAATTGGGAGGATGAAGGCACCAGCAAAGCACTTACGAAGGGTAACAAATAAATTTGATTTTACTCAACTAATTAAAGGGCCCACCAGAATAACATTGTCTTTAAAACTCTAATTGATTTGATATTCACTAACAAGCCTGAAAGGGTGACAAAATCATTTAACATGGTTACTGGTCTGTCTGACCATAACCTTACTCTTATAGCAAGGAAGCTCACTAAATCCCATTTCCATATAAAGCCTCACACTAAATCTAGCCACTTTAGGATACCCAAATGTGATGTTGATGAATTTGATAAGGAAATTAAAAATATTAACTGGGATCAAATCATATCTGGTGTAGATGTGGATAGTGATACAAATGTCCTTATGTCTACAATCCAAAACATAAAGCGATTTCTTAAGAAAAGCAAAGCTAAAGAAAATAATAGGTGTACACTCCCCTGGATCTCTAGTGACATAAGGAGATTAATGAAAGAACGAGACAATAACTTAAAACTCTATCTTAAGACCAACCTATAGAGCTCCGGGAGTTGACGTCACTTCTCCCGGCATGCAACAGTTCAAATCGAAACGGCGCCATATTGGCATGCAGATGCCGGCAGCTGGACTATTTACTATTGTCAGAAAACTCAATCAAACGGGAAATATGGTAGATTCCTGTTGTGCCCCAGGATGCAGAACAGACGCGGACGACATAAGGAATGAGCCTTCTACAGGATTCCCCAAGATCCGGAGCGCCGCAAACGTTGGATCATTGTAATAAAACGCACTAGTGACCGGGCTAAAATGAAGCTGTGGGATCCCGAGAGTAAAGGTTTTCGCTTATGCAGCGACCGCTTCATATCAGGTACTTAAACCAACATTTCCTCAACTGTGTATGGTATTTATTTTAAATGCTTTTATTACGATTCTTAGTGGGCTTCCTAAACTTATTTTGGCGTGGCTTTTTCTGTCTTATTACTCATAGCAGCAAGTAAACATCACGTAAAACGTTGCCTCGTGAGTTCTGCGTGCTGCCGTTTACGTGTTTTATGATGACAGCAACTAACCGGCTAAGCTGTATTTAATTTATAAGCAATGGTTGATCAATTGTCAGATCACACATAAAAAGCACTTTGGATTGCTATTATCTGTCTCACCGAGACTACTTACATGTAAATCTGTTATTTGTCCGTCCATCCATCCATTTTCATCCGCGTATCCGGAGTCGGGTTGCGGGGGCAGTAGCGTGACTTCCCTCTCCCCAGCCGCCGGAGCCAGCTCCTCCGGGTAAATCCCAAGGGGTTCCCCGGTCAGGTCCGGTGTTGTGCCGGTAAGAAGCCCGCTCCGACAGCTTCTGGCGTCGGAGCGGGCAGTAGAGTCGAGAGTCCCAGACCTTCTCCCCAGCTCCTCCGGCCGGGGGAATCCCAAGGGGTTTCCCCGGCCAGGTCCGGTGTTGTGCCGGTAAGAAGTCCGCTACGAC
>SSNQ01034428.1:651558-661941 GCA_006942095.1 Nothobranchius kuhntae
CAGTTTCAGTGCTGTGACTCTCTAAAACCAGACTGAAATTCCTCAAACAGAGCATTAGTGTTTAAATGCTCACATACTTGGATGGTCACTATTTTCTCCAGGACTTTGGATAAAAATGGAAGGTTAGATATTGGTCTATAATTCATTGGGTCATCTGGATCCAGAGAAGGCTTCTTAAGTGAAGGTTTGATTACAGCAACCTTAAATCCTGTAGTACATATCCATTTACTAAGGATAGATTGATTATATATAGAATGGGGGCAGTAACCAAAGGAAATGCATCTTTAAATAATTTGGTTGGGATTGGATCCAAAATGCAAGTTGAAGGTTTAGATGAAGCCAATATTTTTGATAACTCTGAAAGCTCAACTGGATCAAAACGGTTCAAGCACAGATGAGGTTCTACAGTCACCTCTGAAGCTGCCTCACTTACTGAGGAAGAAGAAATCGCATTAGGGAGGATGCTAAAGATTTTGTTTCTAATATAATTAATTTTACTTGTAAAATAATCCCATGAAGTCATTGCTGCTGAGGGCTAAGGGAATAGATGGCTCAGAGCTACGATTCTGTGTAAGTTTAGCAACTGTACTGAAAAGAAATTTAGGATTATGCTTATTCTCCTCAATTAATGCTGAAAAATAAGCAGTTCTAGTTTGTTGAAGCTTATTTTTATAAAGCACAAGACTATTTTTCCAGGATAGGTAGGCGTCCTCATGGTACGTAGAGCGCCATGTTCTCTCCAATTTCCTAGAGTTTTGTTTTAAGGCTCGTAAATGAGAGTTAAACCAGGGAGCCAACTTCCTGTCCCTAATTACCTTCTTTTTTAAAGGGGCAACATCATCTAATGCCACACGTAAAGAGGAAGTCACATGATGAACTAAGGCATCAATTTGTGATGGGCTAGAACTGAAAATATTGCCCTCTGCTACATGCCTCTGAGATGCTGAGGACAGTAAAGATGGAACAGTTGATTTAAAAGACGCAACAGCTTATCAGATAGAGACCGACTATAATGAAATTTACTTTCATGTCTCGAGAACTCAGTTATAAAAAACTCAAAGGTTATCAGAAAGTGGTCCGAGAGGACTGGATTATGTGGAAAGATTGTTATTTCCTCACACTCAATGCCATAAGTCAGAACAAGGTCCAATGTATGATGGCAGGAGTGGGTGGAGCTATGTATTCTTTGAGTAAAACCAATTGAGTCTAAGATATTACTAAAGGCTACATTGAGGCAATCATTTTCGAAGTCCACATGAATGTTGAAATCCCCCACTACAATGACCTTATCAGTATTTAGCACCAAATCAGATAAAAAATCAGAGATCTGATCCAAAAACTCAGAGTAGGGGCCTGGTGGACGATATAAAACTACAAACAAGAGTGGTTTTACAGTTTTGCTATCTGGATTAGGAAAACTAAGAATAAGATGTTCAAACGAACTGTAACTATTAATCTGTAAGGGACTGATTAATAAGTCCGAATGAAAAATGGTTGCCACTCCTCCTCCTCGCCCTGTACTTCGAGCAATATGATGATTTAAATAATTTGAAGGAGTCGACTCGTTTAAGCTAACATAGTCCTCTTGCTGCAGCCAGGATTCTGTGAGAGAGAGCAAAGAGATCTGATTATCACAAATCAAGTCATTAACTAACAAAGTCTTAGAAAAAATGGATGTAATGTTCAATAACCCACATTTAATTTTTCTAGTTTTCTGCTCAGTTGAATTTGTTCTAATATTTATGAGATTTCCATGGTTTGCTTTATTAAGCCTGATATTTAATCTGTGTGGTTTTGGCCGTGGGCAGGACACTGTCTCTATGGGGTAGTGGGTGGGTAACAGTACAGAAGCTGCAGAGGGGTGGGTTAAACTACGACTCTGCTTCCTGGTCTGGACCCTGGGTTGTCATTATACAGTTCACCAACAGCACCTGTCAGGACGAATGACCAAATATCAGCTAGCTTCTGTCTTCAGAGGGGGACCAGGCAGGGATGCCCACTCTCCCCCTCACTGTTTGCTATCTTTATCGAACCACTAGCAGCAGCAATTAGGCAAACAACAGGTATTAAAGGGATAAAGTGTAAGAAAATAGAACATAAGATCAGCCTTTATGCAGATGATGTTTTACTCTTTCTCTAGAATTCTCAATCATCTCTCTCTCATTCAATAGATCTGATTAACTCTTTTTCAAAAGTTTCAGATTACTCTATAAACTGGTTAAAATCCACAGTTCTACCAATTAATTTCTCTTTTGTCAATTTACTTAACACACAATTGGAGTCAGGGAATATCACATACCTGGGAATTAATGTCTCTCCCAAGTTAGCAGATCTAACCAAACTAAACTACATCCCACTTTTAAAGAAAGTGGAAGATGATCTTGCAAGATGGAAATTGTTGGGTATTAAATATTCTCCATAACCCTTCAACCTGAAATAAACACACATGACAAGAGGGAATTTCATTGTACCCAGAGTCCCCAAAATAATGGAGAGTCAACGCAGGGGAAACCCCCTCCGAGGCTGGCCCCACGTCACTCCCCCGAGTCCTCAGTTTCCCAGGGGTTTTATTAACCAACAGGACAGAGAAGACGGGCCTTCTCAAGTTACATACAGGTACACCCATCTCCTAGGGTTACCATGGTTACCACATTCCAGAGATCTGGCCTCAGGCCTTACAAAGAAAGATTCACAGACCAACCAACATGAACATTTAATAAAAATAACTAACAAATCCCTCCTGATGTTCATTTTGGTTGTCATAACAAAACCAAAGTAAGATGTCATTAACCCAATAATCAATTAGTAAGCAAGAATTATGATTGACGCACGCTATCAATGCAATGACTTTAGCTTAACACTAGACAGACACCATTTTATCCTGCATTCCTAGCTTTACTAATTTATCCCCCCTGAATGTTACTTTTGAGCAATAATAATAAAAATAAACATGTCAACAAAAACCAGAGTAAGAAATATGACACACCCACCAGCCTGGAATTTGGAACAACCAATCAATCGAATCTTAGCTCAACATTAAACCAGATATCAAAACCTATATAACTCTGAGCTTTATTAAATTAATTCACACCAGTAGACATCAAAAACCAGATAAAATTGATGAACATTACCCAATGCAGGAAATGCATTGAACGCAGAAAATTATTTACGGATCTCTGAACCTTCTCCACATCTGTCATCTCCTCCTGTGCTGCAACCCATGGCTTGTAGGACTGAACAGGTTTCAAAGGGTCTGTATTTTCAGTGGCTGGCTGACCCGTGGTTCTGGTTTCCTCCGAACTTTGTGTTTGACCCCCGCACCTCATCTCCAGTTCAGGTGTGATATACTGCAATGAGTCTCGGTCACAGACTGTGCTCTCAGCTCTGCGTCCTCCTGCTGACGTGTCGACGCAGGATGGAGGTTGGTACCATTTTGTGTCACTTCATGAGCAAGCTGACTGATCCACAGCAGGTTTGTGGTGTTACATCAGCTCATGTCTTTCTGGCCTTCTTCGTCTTGGACTGCAAGTCCGCAGTTCAGCCATGTCTTTCTGGCCCATCTTGGACTGTAGTTCAGTGACTTCACCTCCTTACGAACTTTCACAGCTGCATGCACAGAGGAACTCAGACTTCCCTGCTGGTGATGGTAATTGGGCGATCTTCCTTCATGAGCTTGTTTAGACACAGAGAGATGTTACATGAGCTGACCTCGGTGTCTGCCCTCCGCACCTCATCTCCAGCCCAGTCTTGGTCACAGCTTGTGTTCAGCTCTTACATTGTCCCGCTGGCTGGAGGAACTTGTCATTGCATGATGGAGATGCCACCTGGTGACGGTGATATCGGTTTTGAGCCAACTGATCCACATAGGTTTGTGGTTTAACATCAGCTCAGCCATGTTTTTCGTGCCTCCTCCATCTTGAATTGCAGGTCTCCACCTCCTTCTGAACACAACTATAAGTCACAAAAACTTCAAAGAGGTCTCCACAGCAGGATGCCACAGACACAGACCAATTTGCATTCAGGCAGGAAGGGCTGCCTACAGATCCTCTGAAGCCACTATTCTCCTGAATCCTGCATACGGAGAGCTGCACACAGCACATGAAGTTATACTTATAACACTTGTGTTGGCTTTCCTGGTTGCGGGAGGTGAGCAGAGGTCAATTGGGGGTGCACAGTTCCTTGTGCTTTTTGGTGGGCCCAGGTCTGTTTTCCAGGATCAGAAACAGAGAGTGAACCCACTGCAGGCCAGCCTCAATCATGTTGTCTTTGTCACCTGCACAAAGGAACAGATGAATTCACCAGGGGTATTCAGCAATCTCTTCACCAGGGGCAAGGTGGCCCCAACCTCCAGGGATTTGTTCAGTTCGTTTTTGCGATCTCCTTCATGGATCCCCATGTTTAACCCACAGATTGAACAGAGCAGATTATTTGTTTTCAAACTTTCTAAACCATTAAACAACAATTTTCCCTTGATGTCTGGTTTAGCATGAAAGTAGCCAGTTAGGTCTGTCATAATTCATTACAAACAAAATAAAACACATACAAATTCTTTAAAACTAGCTTGTCTCAGAAAAGGAGTTCAATCAAAGAGATTCTAGCACTAAAGTAGAGATGAAAGAGGTTGTTCACAGGAGGGGGCCACAAGCACGAACTAACAGAGACTCCAAAGGGAGTCTGGTCTAGCTACTTAGCGAACAAAAGGCATTTACATGTAATTAAAGGTGAAAACTCTGTTTGACAACCAATTTTTATCTATTAATCATTTGCTTTGGAGACAACTTTCCAGAACCAGCCCATTTCCAGCTTCTTCACGGGAGAGTGTTACAAAACAATAGGAGGGTAATCAAAGGGTTTCTTCAAAATAAAACACCACTGTATCAGTTACACCACCACCCCCTGTGGAGGTAGGCTCCACACACATTTACAGGAACTAAGTTAAAACAAAGGGAAGTCACACAGATTTGCAATGTAACCAATTTTTCAAGTTAAACCTTATAACCCAAACAGAAAACAAATGATAATAATAATCCAGGGAATATTAGCTCAAATGTTAATTAAAGGAAAGATCAAGAGGATAAAACACTAGTCAATCTGAGGAAGTTAAAGGAAAACAATGAACAGTTGAATAAAAATCTTGGGGCTTGATTAGCATTTATGGTCTGCAGGGGCTGAGTTGATATCTGCATTTCAAACAGGATCTGCATGGGCTGTGGCTTTTTTGACATGTCTTTGCGAAAGAATTCTATCACAAGCCACCTGATAACATCCTGTTCGTGGAGCTAGCATACAGACAAAATACTGAGATGGACAGGAAATGCCCTGAGACACAAAAACCTTGCACTGTGTTAATTCAATCACCATTTCATGTTCCATGTTGTATTAAATTAACCCAGTAACACCAGTAACTTACATTAACTGGGTAAGGTCTGCTTATGGCAGGAAAACCAAGCTTAACATGATTTAGTCATATAATAAAACCCTGAGATACGAAAACTGTAAAGCATTCATGTACTGCATTGTGCAGAATTTTATCACCTAAGAAAATAACCCACTAAAATAAAACTGCATAATTGAAACAATAATACAGAATATGGTGACACTAGCTTACATCTATCAGACTGGAAAATGTAAACAATAGGTCTCATAAAATCAGCTCATTCTTACAAATGTTAAAATTAAACCACTTCTACTTAATTAGCCTAAATGGAAACAATAAACCAGGTCGAAATATTTAGTTTGGGGTAGTTTAGACTATCTATATAGAACCTTCTAAAGTTTGCATTCCAGAAAGGAACAGCCTACCATGTGTGAAATAGAGACCATCTTGAGTCAAAGTTGTATTTTTAAACTTAGTCCATGAGTAAAAGGTATCTTCGGACCCAGATTAGCTGCTTCACAGCTAATCTGTTTCCGTCTGGCGAAACCAGAGCTGTGCTGGAATTGTACAAGGGGCAAAAGAAAAGAGTCTGTCATTTTAAAATGGCAAAAGCTATTTATAAGGTTTTGTACCGCATAAACACAAAATCATGATTTACAATAATTTTCCCTTCTAATTCTGTAATTCGGGGTCAAATCCATCAATATAAGATTAGGGGGACTACTGCATGATCTGTAAAAAAGGGTCTTTTATTATTTTAATAAAATAATAAAATAATAAAAGGGCTATAAATCAGAATATCTAGTTTACTTTGAGGGGTAATCGCGTGAAATACCCCCATCATATCTGAGCTCAACATCTAAGGAATGAACATTAAAATCAAATACTGAATGCTTGGAAAAGTCTGGAAGTGCTTAAAGACTCTCCATGACTAAAGACAACCGTAACATTAAGAGTTTAGAAATTAAATGTAAAAGCAAATAATTCAAAACTAATCATCTCTTTCCCTACTTGCTATCTCTTCCTTCTCCTCTTCTCCTTTCATTCCCATCTCTCTTAATCTGTTCCTTTTTTTTCCTGTCCTCTTCCTCTTTCTGCCTTCTTTAATTCTTTCTTTTCCCTTCCTGTACTGTTTTTTTCCTCCACCTGTCTAATTTTTCCCCCTTCCATTCTTTCTTATCTAATTGCAACCTTACCAAAACATCCCCCATCGCAAGAAATCAACACTTCCCTTTTGTCACACACACACTCAGACAAACAGACAGACAGACAGAGAGACAGACAGAGCCGGCTCAAAGCTTTAGAACTGCAGCTAGTAATCACACTTAGTTTGTTCTTTTTCTTCAGAACCTCAGTCCAAAACGTCTCACACACCCTCAGAACAGGACAGGACATCACTACCTGCAGGTTTTCATACACAGAGACACAATGAGATGAATCACAAGCTGCACAACCAAAAATGGGACGCAGCTCACGGAAGCACAACAAATACAAACTTTCTCACATGCACACAGAAGAGACCCTGCTTCACACCCATACTCAAATTCCCATATACACACGCCCTTTTTCACACACGTAAATAAGCCAGTATCCAATCATAACTTGAACAATAAACAGCACCACAGAATCACGGAGGTTAAACATCACACCACCACCACCAAAACAGATATACAACTCACAAAACGACAAACGGGTTCAATTTAGAACGGGTTGAGTTCCTTTAGCCAATTATAACGATGATTAATTTTTTTCTGCACCATGAAATATTTAAAAAATGTCAGGTACTCACTCACTCATCCGTTTGTCTTCCACACCCTCAGAACTTTTGGCCGGGGACACACACACACGGCCACAGCTGGCCCACCGCAATCAACATACAGACACTCGAAGACAGCAGCCGAACCAACGTTCCCAGCCGTGTTTTTGTTAGTGTTTTGGCACAATTTTTTAAACCACAACACAGCCAGAAGTAACAAAACAACTACTGACATCAATATTTCAGCAACGAATCACAGAACCACAAAGTTCTGCACAACCAGAAGTAGCCAGCCCGATCAGAAACGTGACGCAGCCCGATACCAGATGCACAACAAATTACGAATAACACACAGCAAGACCGACTTAGGATTCTTTGCCAAATGTAGCGGTGATTAATTTTGTGTACCGTTGTTGCACCATAAAATATTTAAACAATTCCAGCAACAGTGAGCTTACATAGTGATTCTGCACATTCAACTCTATTACAACCCACATGCACTTTCTCTATCCGTCGTGGGGTGTCTGTGTACGCTGACACGGACTAATTACAACCTACCTCGCGTTTACTCTGTTCCCTCAGAGGTAAACGGAGTCCAGGGCAAAGTCCGGCGACTATCAGTCCAGTCCTCAGCCGGGGCCCGAAACGTCTTTCGTGCGTGAATGGCAAAAAATCACTACCAACGTAACACCACACTGTCGACCATTTATTAGGAAAAAGGGTGGAAATAATGAGGTACTTACTCTCCTCTGTGTGGTAAATTCATCCTGAGTTCGGGAAGGCGAGAGCATAAATGGGAATCTGCCTGCAAGGCTAAAAAGCCGGCCGGTGAAACAATCTTAGTTCCCCGGGCTTTGATGAGGTAAGTGGCGTCTGCACGGCTCCCTGAAGTCAGCTTCCCACCGACGGCTCTGCCTCCCCGTACGGGCCACCAAATGATAGGTAATATTTTCATTTATCCCATATTATCTTAAAGGACGACACACAGAGAGAGAGAGTAGATTGATTATTCGTAATTTCCATGACCGTGAATCGACATGCGAGAGCTGGGCGCAGAAAGCCCGCCTCACCCACTCAGCTCCTGACAAAGCCTTCAGCTCACCAGCTCTGCATGCCCGCATCCTCCACCAAAATGTTGGGTATTAAATGTTCTCCATAACCCTTGAACCTGAAATAAACACACATGACAAGAGGGAATTTCATTGTACCCAGAGTCCCCAAAATAATGGAGAGTCAACGCAGGGGAAACCCCCTCCGAGGCTGGCCCCACGTCACTCCCCCGAGTCCTCAGTTTCCCAGGGGTTTTATTGACCAACAGGACAGAGAAGACGGGCCTTCTCAAGTTACATACAGGTACACCCATCTCCTAGGGTTACCATGGTTACCACATTCCAGAGATCTGGCCTCAGGCCTTACAACGAAAGATGCACAGACCAACCAACATGAACATTTAATAAAAATAACTAACAGAAATCCTTACCAATATCACTCATGGGGAGAGTTGCTACAATTAAAATGATGGTCTTACCCAGAATAAATTACTTATTTTCAATGATCCCAAACAAACCACCAGCTGACTGGTTTTAATCTCTGGACTCCTCAATTATTAAATTCCTTTGGCAGGATAAACCTCCACGAATTAGCTTAAAAACGCTTCAGAAGACCAAAGACAGAGGAGGACTGGATCTACCCAACTTTTATTATTATTTCTTAGCCAACAGGCTGCAATATATACCAAGATGGTTGCAAGATAACCCATTAGATGGGTCCTAGTTAGATATAGAACAGACACTTTGCAATACGATAGAGCTTTCAGACTTAGCATTTATTAGCTCAAGCATAAGAAAACATGAAAGCTTCAAAAGTATTAGTATCAGCACCTCTCTGACAGCATGGTGGGAGTATCTTAAAATGACAGAGTCTTCACTAGTACCATGCAGACGCACACCTATCTGGAATAATCCTGACATTTTGCAAAATAATAAAATGATGAACCTTCCGGACTGGAAAAATAAAGGAATCCTATACCTGGAAAACATATATGAAGGACTGGACTTCATCCCATTTGATAGAATAGTCTCCCAATTTGGAATAGATAAGAATAGCTTTTTAGAATACCACCAAATTAAATCTGTAGTAAAACAAAAGTTTAAGCTCAATAAAATAGAATTACAAACACCACCAGGGGTATTAGACTTCTATAATCTCAAATCCCCCAAACTACTGTCTAAAGTCTATAAGACACTGTCCAAAATAGACGATAGAATAGTAATCCCTATTGCAAAATGGGAGGTGGATCTATCAGTCAGCTTTGACCAGAACTTCTGGTCCCAAACTTGTTTAAAAACTTTTAAAATGATCAGACACTCCAATTTACAATTAATTTAGTACAACATTCTACACAGAGTACACTATACAGGTCATCAGATCTTCAAGATGGGGTTTGTGTCATCTGACACCTGTACACACTGCACAAACAACATTCCTGACAATTACATTCATGCACTGTGGTCCTGCCCACCTGTCCAGGAATTTTGGGGTAGAGTGTGTGAAGACCTGTCAAAGTGTCTGAAATGTCATATCCCAACCACCCCCTCTCTTTGTTTACTGGGAAAGCTGGACGATGTCCCAATTGAAACATATGTGGTTCACGTGGTTCTGACTGTCATATGCATCGCTAGAAAAATATCCTCTTGAATTGGAAAAATAGATAAAGTCTCTGCATTAACCAGTATAGAAATCTTTTGTTAGATCATATTGCACTTGATATAGCCTCTGCTTCCACTTCAGATCAATCTCTCTGGGCTCCTTTGATCGGTTCCATCACATAGCGAGGGTGGGGGGCCGTTGATGTTGTACTGCGGGATGGTGTGGGTGGGGGGTGTGGGGTCTGAGTTTGGAGTATCCGGATGTTCCCTGGAGGTGGGTTCACTGGGGGTGTCTGGGACTGGGGGGCCGTTGCCCCCCTCTGGAGGTGCTTGGGTTGCCTCGGGGGGTGGACTGCTGGCGGTTGTGAGTGGGGCCCCTTGGGGATCTTGGCGGCGGCCATGGGTCACTGCCTGGCGGCTGCAATACCCCTGGGCAGGTCTGGGTGGGGTGGCCTGGGGGCTCGGGGTGTGGGGGTGGCCGGCCCCGTGTGGGGATCTGGGCGGGGCCTTGGGGGTCGGGTCCTGACATGTATGCTGCCGGGAAGAAGGCAGGAACATGCAGCAGTGCCTGGCCCGGGTTCGGCGGCATCAGGTAGACCTTG
>SSNQ01034428.1:700417-724300 GCA_006942095.1 Nothobranchius kuhntae
CCAGGCAAAACTGCTAGAGCCTCCCCTGCACAGTCACCAGCCTTCTATCAGCTACGTAAAAAAGAATCCTGGTGACATTTGTTCATAACTTTTCTTCAAGTCATACATGTAATCTAAAATGTAAACAGTTTCTCCATTAACTGTTCAGCTGCTCGGATGATTGAGTCTGGACATCTCCTATTTCTTCTCGATGTTTCTCTCTCATCAGATCCAAACTGACACCATGACCAGCAGCTTTTACAGCAAACATCGGCTAACAAACGGATCCGCTGATGATCAAATGCACTCGAGTTTAGAAGTCACCCGCCTTTATTGCCAATAAAACAAAAAGAAGAAAAAAATGGTGGGGAATGAGGAGACGGCCGGCCGAGCAGCATAAAGACACCACAGCGTTGTCTCTCTTTTTTTTTTCGGTCTAGCTGAACAACAGGACAAATCACGTTCTGTTTCAACTCATACGGACGATTCGGTTTTTTTACGGGAAGGTTGGCAACCCTAAAAATTAACTGTCAGTAACATCAAAGCACCCGGCCAACAGTAGAAACTCCGTATAATAAACAGTAAGATGAGTTATTGTAACTGACTATAAAAAGTTAGCAAGCAGGACGATGACAATAAACTACACCTGAACTTGGTTTATATTTGACCCAGATAACAGAGGCTCCATCACTTCCTAAATTGATTTTACTTGAACCTTCACTACCAAACAACTGTGAGATTTTAACACATTTGCCAGCATCTGTTTGAAGGGCCAGTTTCTTTTTTACTCAAATTTTCTCCGTTCCTCCTTTCCGTTTTTTGTTCTCCGTTTTGTTAAGCTCGTCTGTCTGTTTACTGAGACTCACAAACAACTGGCGGGTGCATCAGACCTCTGGTCCAGCCCAGAGTGTATTATGACCAATTGGCCAATCCACCAACTTTTAAGAGGCGTCGCGTGGCGCGGCGGTATCCGCAACATCTAGAGGCCAGAAGAAAAAAAAACAGACACACCGGCCAATGAAAGATGAAAGGGTCAGTCCAGCGTTGACTAAGCGTGATTATGAACAACTAAGGCATTCATACTCAGAAATCAACAAGAAATAAACAAAATAAAAGACTGACAAATGTAAAACTACTATATGCATATGTAATCAGGTCATTCTCTAATTAATGTGACCATTGAAGGACAGTTGTTAGGTCACCATGCTACTGATGAAATCTAAGGGTCTTGTTAGCCTATAGTGCTTGTCCAGCAAAAAATAAAAACAATGATGAAGTCAAGGGCGAGAGCTGCTCTCTTTGCTGAATTAAGAAGGTGATAAGAAAGTGGGAGCTGATTAGGTCCAAAGCAGGGGCAAATTAAAGATTTAGCAAAAATAACAGAAAATATTCACTAACCTACACAGGAGGAGTTCAATATTAATTACACAAACAGTTAATTTAGAAACGAGATATATTGGCTAACACAAGGTAGAGGTATTTACATTACTTCCATGCTCTTAATAACTAGTAGAGAACTAGATTCTGCAATTATGCAGTTAATTTAGTATCCTCATATAGAAGTAACTGATCATAAATCAATGCTACTGAAGTCGTGGACACTAAATCACGGTTCAGGTAACTCCAGTCATAAACAGGGAGATTTGTTTAGAAGACTCATTTGTTAGGAAAATTTCAAGGTTATAAATCAGGGGTGTCAAAAATGCGGCCCGCGGGCCGGATTCGGCCCGCAAGCGGGTTAAATCCGGCCCGCAAGATGGTTGTGTAAACTTTATTTTCATACTTTACAATGTAGAGTGAAAATAAACTTATCTTTGTGAGCAAGTTTTCTCTGTAATGAGTATAAATAAAACAAAGCTGTGCTCAAGGCTCACACAAGAACTTGAGTCACATCCTGAAGTTGGCCGCCACTCAGGATGTGACTCCTGATGTTGATGTGCCGGTGAAAGCTAAAAGATGTAAAGTAAAATGAGTCAAATATACTTTAGTGCTGCATGAAACTGATCTTGCCATGTGATCTGAAAGCTCTTTGAATCACTAAGGAATGTTTTTATTTATTTATTGATTTTTTTTATTTTTTTACAAATTTTCAAGTACACTTCAGGTGTTGTACTTGTACTACACTGTCCTCAGGCTCCAGCCTTGTTTTATATTGATTGTATTAAAACAAAGAAAACAATCTGAAGTTTTTTTTTTTATTT
Source organism: Nothobranchius kuhntae (assembly GCA_006942095.1). Taxonomy (NCBI): domain Eukaryota; kingdom Metazoa; phylum Chordata; class Actinopteri; order Cyprinodontiformes; family Nothobranchiidae; genus Nothobranchius; species Nothobranchius kuhntae. Next base: position 702,598 of record SSNQ01034428.1, read on the forward strand.
ACCGGTTTGGCCCACTTGGGACTAGATTTCCCTCAATGTGGCCCCTGAGCTAAAATGAGTTTGACACCCCTGTTATAAATGGACTTGACCCATGGTTCGAGTAATATTCTTGGGCTTCAAGATGTCTAATGTCATATGGTAACAACATAATGTAAATGAAAATAATCCATTAACTTGTTTTTGAAAATGTTAGGGTAATCTCTAATGATATTGATCTGCTTGAAGGAGCGAACCAGGTCATTCATAGAAGATAATTTAAGAGGGCACAATCAATACTCATGAAATTCTAGGACACATATGTCAGACTCAAGGCCCGCGGGCCGCACCTGGCCCGCGGAGCATTTTTATGTGGCCCGCGAGATAAATATCAAAAATATATTAAAACTGGCCCGCTGGCCGATTTTACCGCAAATACTTCAACTCCCATGATGCTTTGCGGCGTCAGCGCGGAGCTGACGTGCCCCCTCCTTTGTGTTTTTTTCCAGCGCCTACTGCCGGTGTCTGCAGCTCCGCTGTCTCGGACAAACTACACTCCTCTCAGTCAGCGCCGAGTTCACTCAGCTATTTTCTGACGTTGAAGCCCAGAAACGGAGATTCTAGCCGCTCAGTAATGTGTTCACGACTGAAAGAGAAAGTTTTCCAACTAACGTCCAGACAGAGCTGATATAACTCCAGCGAGCAGCGACACGCTCAAACCAGCACGACTCTGTGGCTGCTGTCGTTGTGTTTCCTCCCCGACACACAACAACGTGGTCAAGCTGCTCAGACATGTTCATCAGCACAAACCTATGTGAGCACCTGTTGTCATCTAATGTTGTCATTATTATGATGAAGATGAACAAAACAACAGGAGTCTCCTCCTCAGCTCAGATCAACCCCATGATGCAGGTATCTGGCTGGAACAGGTGAGCATCACAGTAAACCAGTGGAGCAAACTGAGCTTTAAATATGTTGGTTTTATGCTCTTTTTCTGCTCCAAAACATGAAAGTTAACAGGTGAGATGTTGCATTTTCATTTAAGATAAAATGATATTTTTATTTTGTTGTTGGCCCGTGAGAAAAGATTTAACCTACAGTAAACAGGAAGTGGAAAGGCTGCAGATAGATGAATAGAATAGAAAATCCCTTTATTGTTCCTCAGTGGGGAAAGCTAGACGTCACAGCAGCGATGACACNGAGAACACGCAGCTAATTAATTAAATAATGTGGTTCTGTACCTTTCTCTTCAGCACAGCCGACAAAGGTTTATGATGGGTCAGTCCTCCTGCATGCTCAGATCATTCCCTTCCCTTGCTTGAAAAATTGTTCCAAAATGAAAGTTGAACCCACATCTTTTTATCTGTGGATTCAATGCCGTTCGGCGAGTCTCAAATAAAAATTTGGGCATCTTACTGTAAAAAATATACCATTAATGTAAAAAAGAAACTCTAAATAAACTATGTTCACATCCAGAATCAAACCCATGTCTTCTGCATGAGAGTCTGACATCTTACAAGGTGAGCTAAAGCGCCAGTAACATCTTTTGTATCTGTAACATTTATATCCTTGATGACAGCTGAAACAACGTCCAAAGAACGGTTCAGAGTGAAAATGGCTATTTTGTTGCTAATTAGCAGGAAATATCTAGAAGAAAGTTCTACAGAAAGTAGCTAAGGGTCCTCAGAAATGTAGCTAGCTTTGTCACTAGGCGTTAGGAACAGCGACAAAGTGGCACTGCCTCTCTCTCTGCTGCTAAAGCTACGGATAGCAAATGCTACGGGCGATGCCTGAGCGTGAACGTACATGAAGCAGCCTGCTCGACCCGAGCATCTCTCTTTTTCTGTGATTTTACAGAAAAACAGGCAATCACAGTACTCCCATGATGCTTTGCGGCGTCAGCGCGGAGCCGACACGCCCCCTCCTTTGTGTTTTTTCCAGCGTCTGCTGCCGGTGTCTGCAGCTCCGCTGTCTCGGACAAACTACACTCCTCTCACTCAGCGCCGAGTTCACTCAGCTGTTTTCTGACGTTGAAGCCCAGAAACGGAGATTCTAGCCGCTCAGTAATGTGTTCACGACTGAAAGAGAAAGTTTTCCAACTAACGTCCAGACAGAGCTGATATAACTCCAGCGAGCAGCGACACGCTCAAACCAGCACGACTCTGTGGCTGCTGTCGTTGTGTTTCCTCCCCGACACACAACAACGTGGTCAAGCTGCTCAGACATGTTCATCAGCACAAACCTATGTGAGCACCTGTTGTCATCTAATGTTGTCATTATTATGATGAAGATGAACAAAACAACAGGAGTCTCCTCCTCAGCTCAGATCAACCCCATGATGCAGGTATCTGGCTGGAACAGGTGAGCATCACAGTAAACCAGTGGAGCAAACTGAGCTTTAAATATGTTGGTTTTATGCTCTTTTTCTGCTCCAAAACATGAAAGTTAACAGGTGAGATGTTGCATTTTCATTTAAGATAAAATTATATTTTTATTTTGTTGTTGGCCCGTGAGAAAAGATTTCAAAGATTTTAAAGAGTTTAAAAATGCTGATATATATATATATATATATATATATATATATATATATATATATATAAGTAAGGAATACCACTGATGCCTTTTATTTAAAACTGACTTGCTCGTGTGTAATTTGGTTATTCCACATTCAGTGTTAATGCAGAAATAAGTTTGTTTCCAAATTTAAAGGTTCAAAATTGCATATGTGTTGATAAAGAAAATGTGCAAATGTGCCGTCACTTTTTCAAAAAATATTAAGTTTGGCCCGCGACTCCGTCCCAGAGTTTCATTTCGGCCCCTTGTGAAATTGACTTTGACACCCCTGTTCTAGGACATCACACATTATCCCTTATGTCCTAATGATAGGGTTAGTCAGAATAAAAAAAAAAAAAAACATTTATCATCACTCCTAAATTTGATATTTCAGTTTGTGTTCATTTAACCTTCTATCAGGGGTCACACTCTGCTTAACTTTCTTTTGTTACTTCTCATAATCAAGTTTTATTGGTATTCAACAGACACACAAGTGTCAAATAGTTAGCAAATTGTCAAGAGGAATCAGCTAACTACCTCACCCGAAGGACGCCTGATCCCTCTTGTCTGAATAGGTCAGCGTGGCTCAGCAATCTCCTTTGTTTGAGTTACAATAAGGAAACAGTGGGATTTTCTTTTTCAGGGTATGTGGCCCTGAGAAGTGGCATAATTACACTCAGTCACGTTAAAAGAAAAAAAAAAAACAATTGAATCTTACTACGGAACAGCCGAATCACTCATTAAGCCAAATGAACATTTATCAGATAAGTCCTATTTATAAAATAAATCTAGGTGTGTAACAAAGATTTTTAAACTTTATCATGTTTTATGAAATATGTGGTTATGTACAAAATTTACTATTTTGTTCCGTAGGAACAGCATCTAGAGGTAGAACAGGGGAATCACAACACCGAATGTCTCAGTCATCCACACATTTTCCTTATCCACAAATTATTTCATCCAATAAACAATTATTTCGGTGGAAAAACAGCTGTGTCACATAATTGGAGCTTAAACACTCAATGGGAATTTGACATCGTGGAGCAACAGATGAACCGCACAAATCCAATTCCAGTTCATATTTTATTTTACACCTACGAGAATCCCCCAGAACCTCCTCTGCACCCTGATCATGCATTCGTTGTCAAGGTAACCAGACTGGATGACAGCTAAGAAGCTGCACTCAGAAATTTCCAAATGAAATGAACACCATCCAGAATGACTCCTTAAATGTAAAATGTAATTGACAACTCTACAATTTCTCATATTAAAGTTCTTATTTATTCCTGACGGAAACCTCTCCTCTGTCCCGACCGCATTTATAACCTCTGCAACTTATTTGATTCTGTTCCACTTCGGCAGAAATAGTATCAATCTCACAAGTTTCCTTTTTTCCAGGTAACATGCAGGGAATCCCCTCACATGCTGATGATGAAGCGTGACCTAATATAGTTAATTGAGGGCGTTTCTGTATGTAAATGACTGAGAACGGACACGAGCACTTGAGTACGCACAGGTGGGATTCATCATCAGACGTATGCGAAGGAGCGTGCATACAAGATGCAACTGTAATTTTCATAAATCAGGATTTTGATCGTTTGTACATTCTAAATTTTGTTCATAGAAACGAATTTAGGAACATTCCTATGAACGCTTGATGAATGAAGCCCCTGATCAGCAGCAGCATTACTCCCATTCAACAGCAGTGCAACAACCAACCCTATCCCTAACCACACACACACACACACACACACACGCACACGCACACACACACACACAGGCAGCGAGCTGTACAGGGCAGGTTTTCATCTCTGAATTAAACTGATGATTAGCATTTCAAAGCTTGTCCCCTCATTTTATTGCAACTTTACCATCAAAATACAGAAGTATTGTTACAGAGTTCAAAAAGTAGACACCATTATAAATGTGAAGACATACTCATGATTATTATTATTATTGGACTTTGACTTAGATCCTGAAACCAAACCCCACATAAGGAGTGCGTGTTTACTTTTTACAGATGTCAATTTGAGGCATTTAATCTTCATTTAAAATGTAATTTCAGCCCAGTGATGTTGCCAGCATCTTACCTCAGAACAGGTTCTGTTGTGGCATTAGCTTATACCATTAGTTGCTCATGGAGAGAGTAAATTAGCTGTCATGCAGGCAGTCTTTGTTAAATTTACAATATAAATTAAGTTCTGTAAAAAAAATGTTATCACTGAAAGTTTGTCAGATCTTGAGAATCATTTATTTGTGGACCAGTGGCAGCTAGTATGATCCACTACTCATTGATAGTTTTCTAACTCAGATCTGGGAATGAAGTTACACCCAATAGTAGCAATAAACAGGCTATGTGTTATTAGCATTCCCAGCTGTTAGCATTGTCCTCTGCGGCGTTTAATTTATTCAACATGTGCAGCAACACGTCTGCTAATGGAGGATGAGAAACAAACTCCAATGACTTCCTTCTTTCTGCCAAAACCTGCCTTTTGTCAACACAAGCAGCCATGTTGAAGGAAATGCTGCATCCTTTTGTATTTTTTGGTATTGCCTTCACTCCCACTGTGTTATAGTCACAGGTCTGAAACCAGCAGAATTTGTTTGTTGTTGTGGTCAATGGTGAAGCTAGATAATAAAAAATCATTTTGTGCATTTAAACAGTACTTAGGTTGGACCACACTTTGAGTGAACAAATTCAAGAGGTTGAATGAAAAAAATATATATAAATAAACTCTTCACCTTTTTAGATGCAAGTTTGTAGTCAATTATACCGTAGAGAGCAACCCCTGACTTTCACATAACTTTTATTTTGGTGGGACATTTCGGTCTCGTTTTGTTTCTAACTTCTAATTACAGATTAAATGCATCCAAAACCTTAAAGTTTCAACTTTGGAAGATTTCCCTTTGACTCTGGACTTCCAACTAGCTGCTTCAAATGGAACACGGAGTTCTTGTCAAAGTTAATCCTACAGATGCCACAACAACCATTTTTGATTCTTTTTAAAATGCAAGAAAAATTTCTCTTTACCTTGCTAACATTTCGTTTGCCGATTGCAAAACATCCTCAGAGGTGACGCTGATGTTGGCGTCATTTCCTACTCCGTTTATCCGCAAGCAGCAGAGGACGTTGTCACCCTCTGCTGCCTGCGCTCCCCTCTCCGATGATGCAGTCCCATGCACAATCCAATGTGTACACCCCATTGTCTCTGTTCATAGTCCCATATCCACGTCTCCTTATCTCTATAGCTTCTTTTATCCATCTTTTGTATTTCTGTTGTTCGGTGTTTATGATCCTTGTGTTGTCCCAGTCCATTACATGGACTTATATAAAAACAGTCTCAAGTTCAGAGCGGGACAGCATGGGACTCAGCCTAGCAATGTTCCTGAGATGGAAGAAGGAAGAGTGAACAAGAGAACTGACATGAGAATCCAGGGTGAGAGCTGGGTCAAAGGTCACACCAAGATTCCTGGCAGAGGGTTTGGTGTGAGAAGCAAGCTGACCAAGAGAGTCTGACTTTGGGAACCAGCTTGTCTGGGGCACAGATGAGGATCTCAGTCTTATCTTCATTCAGCTGAAGAAAGCTCCCACCATCCAGGTTTTGATAGAGTCTAAGCAGGTGTGTAACAGCTGCAGCTTAGACATCTCGTGGGGCTTAAAGGAGATATACAGTTGGATGTCATCTGCATAAAGATGGTAGCAGATTCCTTTAAAAGAGCTAAGGATGTGCTGAAGAGGAAGCAGATAGAGGAAGAAGAGCAGAAGCCCCAGCACAGAACCTTGTGGGACACCATGGGTAAGGGAGGTGGTGGAGGACCTAAACTTGGACACGGCCACAGAATAGGAGCACTCAAAGATAAGAGGAGAACCACTCCAGAGCAGTTCCTGATAGGCCTACCCAGTCTCTCAGCCTCTCCAGTAGCAGGTGATGGTCAACAGTGTCAAAGGCTGAAGTCAGGTCCAGCAGGACCAGAACAGATCAGTTCCCTGCATCACTGTGATTCAGAAGGTCATTAGAGACCCTAAGAAGAGCTGTTTCAGAAGAATGAGCTCTACTAAAACCTGACTGGAAACTATCATAGATGTTATGTTCATCAAGAGCAGCTGTGAGTTGTTTAGCCACAACGTTTTCCAAGATCTTAGAGATGAACGGAAGTTTAGAGATGGGTCTGAAGCTGCTATGGAGAGAGGGGTCGAGACTCGGTTTTTTAAGAAGCGGGTTGATTACAGCGTTCTTAAAGTAAGCAGGGACCTGACCAGAGACCAGAGAAGCAATAAATTATAGAGAGCACGCTGGGACCGATGGACTGAAAAGCACTTTTAAACAAAGATGAGGGTAAGATGTCGAGGGGGCATGCAGAGGTCTTCATAGAGTTAACTAGTTTGGTTAACTCAGACAAAGAAACAGGAGCAAAGCTATCTAGGATGATGGGCCTGGTTGGAGTTGGGAGAGGCAGAGATAAGGCTGAAGGAGAGATGCTAGATATAACCTTATTGACTTTGTCCACAAAGAAAGACAGGACGTTCTCACAGTCTGCAACAGAGTGGATGGAGGCTGTAGGAGAGGCAGGAGAGACGATGCTGCTGATGGTGTTAAACAGCACCTTGGGATTCCCTTTGCTCTGGGACACCAAGATTGAAAAATAGGAAACCCTAGCGTCTCTGACTGCAGAGCTAAAGGATGTCAGAAGATCCTTTAGGTGCAGCAGATGGATGTGGAGATGGGTTTTCTTCCACAAGCACTCAATTTTCTGCATTGGCGCTTCAGGTTGCGAAGGCTGTCATTAAAACAGGGAGTAGGGTTCACTGCAGGAACTGATCTGGTTCTGACTGGACAGGTGTTGTCCAGAATGGAGAGGCAGTGCTCGTTGAACTGAGAAGTTAAGGAATCTGGGTCATTATCAGAAGAACAGGGTGGATCAAAAGCAGCAGAAAAATTGCTAGCTGTGCTCTCATTAAGAAAATGAGAACTAACCATACGGCGAGCAGGAGGTGGGGACGCAGAAACTGACAAGTTAAAGAAAATGCAAAGGTGATCTGAAATATAAACGTCCTCAGGACAAACACTGTCAGCATTTAGACTCAGGGTAAAAACAAGATCTAGAGTGTGCCCCCTGGTGTGTGTGGGGCCAGAAACATGCTGGGTAAAGCTGAAGGAGTCCATAAGGCTTGAGAAATTCATGGCAAAGTGATCAGAGGGATCATCAATGTGGATGTTAAAATCACCAACAATCACCAGTCTGGACAGCTTCACAGTGGAGGATAGAAAGTTACTAAACTCCCGAAGGAAAGAACTGTTTGGTTCAGGTGGACGATAGACCACAGCACAGTAGAACGGGTCCTTACGCCCGACTTTAATCAGCTGCAGTTCAAAGGAAGCAAATTAAGAAGAGGTTGTAGAGCTACATGGAAGATGGTCTCTGAAAACAACAGCTAGGCTTCCACCACGACCAGAACCCCGGGGCTGGCTAAGAAAAGACCACTCGGGCAGAGTTCAATCAGACCAGAATAATCAGATGTTTGCTGCCAAACTTCAGTCAGAAACAGAAAATCCAGGTTTTTAGGGGGAATTAAATCATTGAGCAGGAAGGACTTATTGTTAACAGAGCAGGTGTTTAATAGAGCCATGCTGAGTGAGGCGGAAGAATCAGAAACTACAGAAATAGCTGGCGTTAGTGGACGTAAATTAGTAGGGTTAGGTCCACAGTGTTTATAAAAAACACTTATGGAGGGAACAGGAGGAGAAGCCACGAAGAATGAGGATAAACCGACCTTAAAAAACTTGGACGGAGAAACCAACGCGGCCTGGCGGGAATGCGGAAGTGGCGCTCAGGTCGCCAAATAAAGGAAAAGAAGCTAGAAGATCACGCCGATGTTTACTAGATAAACCACGCTTTAAGAGAAGTCTTATTCTCACCTGGATTCCTGCTCGTTTACCTCTTTTCCTCCTACGTTTTCCCGGGACCGGATAAACATCGCTGGAGGCATCCTGGTAGATATAGGAACTAGCAGAGGTCAGAGGGGAGCTTAACACGACAGGACTTGAAGTCTTATTTCCTGATATTTGGACATTTCTCTCCAGACGGATAACAGCAGCGTGACTCCACCACTGACTCCACTTGCTTTGCAACTGTAGGGTTATGAGATTGGAGGTTAAATTATGACCAATAAGATGTGATTTGATAGGTAATTTTTCATTTATCCCATATTACCTTAAAGGACGACACACACACATGAGAGAGAGAGTAGATTAATCATTCGTAATGTCCACGAGCGCGAATCAACATGTGAGAAGCTGGCCGCAGAAATCCCAGCCCCCACTCTGCTCCGGACAAAGCTCCTTCAGCTCACCAGCTCTGCTTACCCGCATTCTCCAACCAAAATGTTAGGTAATATTTAATCTCCATAACCCTGGAACCTGAAATAAACACACATGACAAAAGGAAGACATTTTACCCTGAGTCCACAAAATAATGGAGAGTTAACGCAGAAGAACCTCCTCCGAGGCTTCCCCACGTCACTCCCCAGTCTCCTCAGTTTCCCAGGGGCTTTATTCAGCAAAGGATGGAGGAGAAGGCTGGGCCTTCTCAGGTTACAGAGGTACAGAGTTCAGTTGGAAACCCACAATCAACATCCTTTCTCAACCTTTCATGAACAGCCACAGTTGGCAAACACAGAGATTCATGAAGTGTTAATAACACAAATTGGGCATCTTTTAGGCCTCAAAAAGGTACAATTATAAAAATACCCAACATGATTATTCTCTATAAATTTAGAATATCAACCTGATGGATGTTTGAACATTTAACCAGAAGAATTTAGGATTCTTTGCTTATTCAGTGACCATAAACACACTTCGTATTAATTCAGACAGAGTAAAGTATATAATAAAAATAAACTTTCTTTTCTAGACTAATTATAATAAATGACAAGCTATGAATAATGATGTGTGATGAGTGTATGGTGATGTGTGATGGGTGTATGGTGATGTGTGATCAGAACCTTCGTATCTGGAAGAAACTGTGAGTTCTGGGTGTAAAAGAATTTGGTCTGCTGTAAACTAGAAAGTTGATTACTAATAAAATAACATCAGACGCAATCTTGTCATGTCTACATACCCTTTGGAGACTCTCTTTTGGATCCGAAATGTCGGGGGGTCGGGTGACCCCAAGGCATTGAGGTTCGTAGATTAACCGCAATGCGACCAGGTCAGTCCAGAGACGTCTCCAGGTCACAACAGCATGAAGGTTAGTTGCGTCTAAGGATGGACTCTTAATGAGTTAAAGCTGTGTCAGCTTTGCAGCATTCAAAAATGTTTTGACTGTATGTCAAGGAGATGTTTCAAAGAGTTTTCCTCCGGATTGGCCACTCCAAAGTTCTTCTCAAAAACAAACTTACTCAACTCCACTCAAATGAACTGAATAACTCGGGAAGTGTTCTAAGTTTTATTAATTCCTATGTTATGATTTTCTGGCAAATCACAGCATGCCATGTTAAGGAGGTTTTACCAAACAAACCTCAGAAATACTCCTTCTTCAGAAAGAAGATGCTCTGATTTTTATGTATAAGAAAATCTCTTTGTGTCATGATCCTGTTCCTGCCGAAGACCTGTTGCCACAGCAACCACAGCCCGCACCTCATCAGCTCCATTCAATCCACCTGTTCTGTCATCAACCTAATTCACCATACCTGCTCTTCCTGCTATATAAGACCCATTCAGCTACCCAGTCATAGCCAGATTATTGTACGCTCTGCAAGCAATTCTCCAGCCTGTTTACTCACCTTGTCTTCTGATCCCGACTCTGCTCCGTCCCCAACCTCGATTCTTGGATTTACCCTGTTGGCTCAGACTCTGCTCCATCCCCGACCTCGATTATTGGATTTACCCTGTCTGCTCCACTTCTGCTCTGATCCTCTGGCTCTAATCCTGCTCCGTCCCCGACTTCGCTTCTTGGATTTCCCTATGGACTATTCTCTATTTCAGATCTCCTGGTAACGACCTCCTGCCTCCTGGCCTAGCCTCTGCCTCTCTTCCCTTTTAATAAAACTCGTTAAACTGTCATTCTGTGTTGGGTGTTTTTATGGATCCGCCAGTCAGCTCGTGACAGAATAATCTGGCCACAATGGATCGGAACCCAACAGCAGAGTGGCGTGTTAGTGTGGAGATGGCAATAAACAAACTGGAGAACATGACTGAGGAAATGCTAAACCTGCTACGAGCTAACCAACATCCAACAACCAAGATCGCAGGCAGCTGATCCGGTTTAACTCCAGACTCTGTCATCCTGCCCCGAAGTTCTCTTATTCATGAGCCACATCTGATTCCTCCTGAAGTTTTCCGAGGTGAATCGAAGAACTGCCGTGCGTTTCTTACACAATGTGAGATTCAGTTTGAGCTACAGCCCTCCTCTTTTCCCACGGAGCGATCTCGTGTGGCATACGTCATTTCCTTGTTATCAGGACAAGCCAGAGTTTGGGGAACTGGAGAATGGGCAAGAAATTCTGAGATTTGTTACAATTACCATGATTTTGCTCATGAACTTATAAGGATTTTTGATCCATTATTACCTGGTCTGAGCCCGCTCTGATGGACATGTTCTATCAAGGTCTTTAAGACAGAATCAAAGACGAGATGGCCACCCGAGAATTTCCCAAGACCTTGGTAGAACTGGAGAACCTAGCTACAAGGATTGACCTTCGACTCATCGAATACAGCAGAGACAGAACAACCCAAAATTTTAATCAGCCTGCATCAACCCCTTACCGTTCTGCTCGACAGTCATCCTCAGGTGGATTGTCTACGACTGTTTTTTCTTCCACTCCCATCAGGACCGAGGAACCCATGCAACTTGGCAGGTCACAATTATCACCAGAAGAGAAGACCAGAAGGAGGAATCTAAATCTGTGTCTGTATTGCGGCAACCTGGGGCACATGGTGCCCATTAAAAGGACAGACCCAATAGATATCCAGAGGCGTCTACTGGGTCACATTAATCCTAAATCCTCACCCAGACCTCCAGTAACCGCCATTTTTTCCTACGCAAACCAGGAGACTAAGCTCCCAGTATTTATTGACTCTGACACAGACACGGAGTTTATGGACTACAGCACGGCCAAGACTCTGGGATTGGAGCTTCAACCCGTGTCGGGGACTCAGGAGATTCTGGCTATTGACGGCCACACTATGTATCGTGCCACCCAGGAGACGGAGCCTTTAAATATGAGGATTGAAGGTAACCACAGAGAGACTTTAAAATTTCTGTTTATTAAATCTCCAAGCTTTCCCATCATTCTGGGCAACACCTGGTTACAAAAACACAACCCACAAATTGACTAGTGCAATGGAAAGGTTCTTCAATGGTCTGCTTACTGTCATCATAACTGTTTAAACTATGCTTCTCCGCCTACTCAATCTGTTCAGGATCCCCAAGAAATCTACCCTGACCTTTGCAAAGTACCCAAGACATACCATGATCTGAAGGAGGTTTTCAGTAAACATCGTGCCACCTCTCTTGCACCTCATCGCCCTGATGACTGTGCCATCGACCTATTACCTGGTACTTTTCCTCCTAGGGGCCATTTGTTTTCACTCTCCATTCCCGAACAAACTGCCATGACCAAATATGTTAAAAAATCGCTTCAGGCAGGACTTATCCGACCATCCTCCTCCCCAGCCGGTGCTGGGTTTTTCTTCGTGGAAAGGAAAGATGGATCCCTTAGGCCTTGTATCAACTATCGTGCCCTGAATGACATCACCGTAAAAAATTGCTATCCCTTACCCCTCATAAACACCGCTTTTGACTCTCTTCACGGAGCCCGAATATTCACAAAACTGGATCTACGCAACGCCTACCACTTGGTTCGCATACGTGAAGGAGATGAATGGAAGACTGCTTTTAACACCCCCACTGGACATTATGAGTATCTTGTCATGCCATTTGGACTAACTAATGTACCTGCTGTTTTTCAGACCCTCATCAATGATGTTCTTAGAGAAATGGTGGGCAGTTGTGTGTTCATCTATCTCGATGACGTTTTGGTATTTTCTCCTGATCCAGAGACCCACCAGAAACACGTACATGCCGTGCTCCTCCGCCTCCTCCAGAATAACCTGTTTGTCAAAGCTGAAAAGTGTGAATTCCATTGTACCACTGTCTCTTTCCTTGGTTTCACTATCTCTCCCAATCAGATTGCCATGGATCCTGCCAAAACTTCTGCCGTTGTCAACTGGCCCGTTCCCACAACCCGTAAACAGCTCCAGCGGTTTCTAGGATTCGCCAACTTCTATCGGAGATTCATAAAGGGATACAGTAAGATCACTACACCTCGGCATGCCCTCACTTCCAGCAAGGTCAGTTTTCAATGGAATGTCAGCCCAAGATTCATTTCAAAAACTCAAGAACATGTTTACGTCCGCACCGGTCCTGCATTTACCCGATACCACAAGACAATTTATTGTTGAAGTAGATGCCTCTGCCTTTGGAGTTGGGGCTGTCCTCAGTCAGAGATCCAAGGACGATAAAGTTCATCCATGTGCTTTTTTCTCCAAGACTCTTTCATCCACAGAGCGCAATTATGATGTCGGAGACCGGAAGCTTTTGGCCATCAAACTTGCACTGGAAGAATGGCGGCATTGGCTGGAGGGGGTGGTTACACCATTCATTGTGTGGACCGATCATAAGAACTTGGAATACATCAAAACAGCAAAAAGACTCAACTCTCGACAAGCCAGGTGGGCCATATTTTTTACTCGATTCAACTTCACTCTGTCTTATCGCCCAGGAGAGAAGAACACAAAACCCGATGCCCTGTCTAGATCTATGGAACCCACAATAACAGACCAGGACCACGATTCTGACTCTCTGATCCTCCCACAAAGAGTTTTGCTTGGAGCATCCAGACTGGAGTTGGAGAATCAACTCCGACAGGCCCACCAGCAATATCCTGTGCCTCCCTGGTGTCCTCGTGATTGCCTTTTCATTCCCGATGCCCTCCGTTCTCAGGTACTCACCTTCTGCCACAGTTCCCGTCTCTATTGCCATCCTGGCGTCTCCAAAACACTGGCCCTCGTACACAATCATTTCTGGTCTACCCTGTCAAGTGATGTTAGAGTATGTTTCAGCCTGTCCTACCTGTGCCAAAGTCAAGACCTCTCGCCGACTCACGACTGGATTATTACGGCCATTACCTATTCCCCGCCGTCCCTGGTCTCACATCAGCATGGATTTCATCACGGGTCTTCCTCCTTCTGATGGTTATAAGGTGATTCTTACTATTGTGGACCGATTCTCAAAAATGTCTCATCGGGTTCCTCTTAGGAACTTCGCTTCTTGGATTTCCCCTACGGATTATTCTCTATTTCAGATCTCCTGGTAACGACCTCCTGCCTCCTGACCTAGCCTCTGCCTCTCTTCCCTTTTAATAAAACTCGTTAAACTGTCATTCTGAGTTGGGTGTTTTTACGGATCCGCCAGTCAGCTCATGACACTATGTGTCATGACATTAACTGTAGCCTTGTGTCAGGAGATATGCACGTGTGTGAGTTTGTCAAGTAGACTGATTATAAACAAACGTATCATTTCAAGGATGCATTCATTTCAACCTTATTAATTTAGGCACAGATTAATCAAAACATTTCATTTAACCTCTTGTTCATACATATATGATTATTTACGTATTTCTTTTCACCATTTGGTGTTCACTATCATAAAAGTTCATTCTTATAGCAGTTCGATCCTTTTTTCTTTGCAGGACAGTCTAGATAAGCAGACAGGCTTGTCAGAAAGACCTTGGTGAAAGGAACGCTGTGTTAACAATCTCAATGTCAACAACAGTGTAGAACCTATCTTGCAGCTTGAAATATTAGAGGACACACAGAGGCAGAATTATGTCTGTAGATGACTGGATACTTAAAAGGTCAAACTGTAGATGAAAAATTACCCTTTCTGGACGTTACACAACATTGCTATTTTATCTCCAGTGGCAGCCCGTCCATAGGGGACACTGGGGTGCCACCCTGCCAGGCTCAAGAAGAGGAAAAAGATGGAAAATAGGAATCACAAAATATTTTTAAAACACCTTGAAAAATTAACTAAAAGTGCATTACTTCATAGAGTATAAACGCTGTGTATAATCTGCAATTAAAGAGGGATTGCACACCATCAGAAAATGTAACTCCACCCCTAGTCAAGATTTGAAAAATGCCATGAAATCGGGCGTTGCCAGGAGGCACAGAGTGGCATGGCCAAGTGTGGGGAATTTCCATCCTAGAAGGGAAGGGGAGTGGGGGGATGACAGCCCCAGTCAACTCAGTTCAATTCAATTCAAAGATATTTTATTAATCCCAGAGGGAAATTAGAGTTTCAGTACACACAATTCTGAGATCAGACATACATACTTACATACATAGACGCATGACAAGAATTGGTGGCTGTGGTCATTCGCAACCCGAGTCGCGGGTTTACATTAGCCTGGCCTGCCATACTATAACATACCATACCAACTTTATTTATAAAGCACATTTAAAAACGGCATGGCAGCCGACCAAAGTGCTGTACAGAATAAAAAGTAAAAACATAATATAAAACAATACACGGTCAACAATAAAATGCACAACAAGGCAGATAATCATGGTCAATAAAAGACACATAGTAAAACAATAAAAGTCAGGGATTTAAAAATGCCTGGTCATAAAAGTGAGCCTTAAGTAGCGACTTGAACCGGAGGAGTGATGGTGCCAGCCTCACTGAAAGAGGAAGAGCATTCCAGAGTGTCAGAGCAGCATAGACAAAAGCACGCTGCCCCCGCGTTTTGTATTTCATTGCTGGAACGCGAAGCAGCAGGAAATCGGCAGATCTCAATGCCTGGTTTGGCACATAACGAGTCACAAGATCCGACAGGTAATCCGGAGTCAGACCATTTCAGGGCCTTAAAAACAAAAGTCAGGATTTTAAACTTGACTGAAGTTTACGGGTAGCCAGTTGAGCCGCGCCAGTACAGGTGTGATATGGTCTCTTCTAGGGGTGTTTGTTAAAAATCTGGCTGCTGCATTTTGTACAACCTTAAGCCTGTTAAGAGCGGAGGCAGGTAAACCAATTAAAATGGAATTTGCATAATCCAATCGGGAGATGATAAAAGCATGAATTACAGATTCCAGGTGTGCTCGTTTCAGGATCGGTTTTAAGCTAACTAGTCTGCGCAGCTGATAAAAACACGATCTGACCACTGCATTAATCTGAGGGCCAGACTCGTCCTCTGTTTAATTCTGAACAGGGAAAGGGTCTGGGAACTCTCCTATTCAAATAACCATAAGAATCAGCGCTGAGCAGCGTACGCCACACACCACAACACCAAGTTTGTCATAAACATGGCGACTGAAGCGAAGTTCGCTGCGGCTCTTTCCCCTGGTCTAAATGACTTGGACACATCTTTAAAACAAGTAGAAGCGCTAAAAGCCTTTTTTCTTAAAAAAAAAAAAAGATGTTTGCTCCGTTGCCAGACACCATTTTTGACTACAGCTAAAAAACTACAGCGTTGCGCTGTACAGTTGACATTTCCGTCTTTTTTCTGATTGGTTCTTCTTGAGCTGGCTAGTCCCGCCCCTCATGTGCCTATCTTCCTGTGAGTTACCAGACTCTCTCTCTCTGTGCAGAATTAAAGACAGGATGAGTCTGGCAGGCCAGGCAAGGTTTGCTTGAGGATTGGGTCAGGTGGAGGGAAAAAAAGGCACTTCAGATTTACCCTCCACAGGGAGGGCAGCTTTGCTATGCAAAAAACACCATTTGTCTCAGCCTCACAGGCTCAAGGGCACCAGATTCAGATAAGAAATTCTTTTGGGGCCAGACAGAGATAATTTCTTCTCTGTCTTATTTGTCCTCAACCCGTCAAAATCCAATAATGGCATAAATTAATCTATCCCAATCGGTGCTGATTTGTCCACTCGCTCCTTGATCGCATCCATCTTTTGTGCCAAAGCATGAATCTCAGCCGTTCCAAGCCTACAACTCATCTCGACAATTATATGAGTCTGTGCATTCACAGCACGGTGTAATCCATCCTTGAGCTCCGGGACTGAGCCAATATTCCTCAACAGCTTGTTAATTTTCCGGTAAACCAGGTAACCTCCCAGCCCAAAAAGCAGGAAACCTGACACCAACACCACGAATATCCAGACGTCTTCAGAATCCTCTAGACAGTTGAGAGCGGCAGATCAGGTTCCACTGTTTCCAGGAGTCCATGACATGCCCAACTGGATTAGTCCCAGACGGGCACCCGGGAGCCCCTTCTCCCGTTGTCATCGTTGAGAAAATTTTGTCAATCCTGTGAGACCAGCTGACCAGGTCCAGTTTTAATAATTTCCAGTTTCCAGAAAAAATGTAGAAGTGCCGTACACCCAAAGACAGAAAAAGAGGCTTGGGATAAGATAGGGAGGAGAGGAGGAAAAAAGCATCTGTACTCTCCATGAGCCAGAAGAAGAAGCGTCAATCACAAGTTTAAAATGGAGTAGTCACAGTTCTGCCACAGGGGTCAGCACTAAGACGTTTTAGACCTAGATTGTAGATTTAACCAAGTGTACACAAACATGTCAAAACATGCACAGAAACAGAAAGATTACATTTGTAAAGACCCAATTATACAGTGAACAAGAAGCATTTGAAAGTCCTGGAGTGGCCTAGCCAGTCTCCAGACCTCAACCCCATAGAAAATCTGCGGAGGGAGTTAAAAGTCCGTGTTGCTCGGCGACAGCCCCAAAACATCGCTGCTCTCGAGAAGATCTGCATGGAGGAATGGGCCAAAATACCAGCTACTGTGTGTGCAAACCTGGTAAAGACCTATAGTAATCGTTTGACCTCTGTTATTGCCAACAAAGGTTATGTTACAAAGTATTGAGTGAAATTTTTGTTATTGACCAAATACTTATTTTCCACCCTGATTTACAAATAAATTCTTTAAAAATCCTGCCATGTGAATTCATGGATTTTTTTTCACATTCTGTCTCTCACAGTTGAAGTGTACCTATGATGTAAATTACTGACCTCTGTCATCATTTTAAGTGGGAGAACTTGCACAATCGGTGGCTGACTAAATACTTTTTTGCCCCACTGTAGGTGTAGGAGACTATTTTCATGTTCAGCCTACATGAAAAACTTAGAGTAACTGATTATCAGAAATAATTATTAAAATGTTTTTTCAGTGTTCCACACCTTTAAGTGTTTATATATTACCTAGAAACTGACTTCAGTTTGAAAATTAATTTATTAAATGTTAGAGTTGATTGTCTATGCATAGTTTTAGCAAATTCTGCAAGTTATTTTTGTAAATATTTGTTCACATTTAAACTGAATCAATTATTCTGTAATTTTCTTTACTTGTTTATTTTATGGAAGTCTTGGACACAATTTCCAAGCTGCTCAAAAT
Organism: Nothobranchius kuhntae; assembly: GCA_006942095.1. Taxonomy (NCBI): domain Eukaryota; kingdom Metazoa; phylum Chordata; class Actinopteri; order Cyprinodontiformes; family Nothobranchiidae; genus Nothobranchius; species Nothobranchius kuhntae. The sequence continues at coordinate 720,545 of SSNQ01034428.1, forward strand.
GTGGATGTTGGGAACATGCTCCACCTTGAATTGGACTACACAGATTGTTAAGTCTATATAGAAATGTGGAGAGAAAATATAAGTGACATTGCTAAATATTCTTTCGAAACAGACATTTTTAAACTTTGAAGGAATGAAGTCATCCCCTTTGTAACATACAGAGAATGTCTTTTCTCGTGCACACAGGTAGATTTCTTTTAAGTTGGTTGATGTCAGTTTTTACTAGAGAAAACATATTTCTTGTACTATATCGACATTTCCTACCCATTCTGGACTTTATTGTTATTGTCAGATGCTACTGAATACACTGAACATGAATTGTAAATCCATATTTTATAAAAGTTAGGATGATTTTTGCTAAATCAATTGATTTATAATGTTTACAGGAAGTTCAGTCACTGGAAAGAAGGAAAGGATTCACACAAATCCATTATTTATTTATGGTCCTTTGTTTTCAAAATATTACAATGCTGAGAAGAATGAATCATCCTTGTTGCTAATGATAAATCATAAATGTGAAAACTGTCCATAAAAACACAATAAAGGAACGTTTGTGTGACTGCAACAGTGGATCTGCTGTGATTTGTAAAACAGGAGCTGGACTGTGTCTGTTGATGGTGGTGACACGATCAGGAAGATCCCAGAGCACAGTGATGCCCTCAATTATGATCCAAATGTCTTCTGCTATGTCAAGGTCACTGTCTCCTTGTGTATGAAGATGTACAGTACAGGGAATGGCCAGAGGGTACAAGGGGCTGGAAAGGACGGGTTTCACCTGGGAGATGTGGAGGGAACACAGAGGGACAGAGGAATACGAAGACGAATAGCAGAGGGACCGACCACAGACGCAATTTCATAGGGACCACTGAACCTAGGGGAGAATGTGCAGGGCATTGACGTGAGGGGAGTATCACGGGTGGACAACCAAATCTTTTGACCGAGAGTAGCAGGGCGCTATGGAACGTCTACGGTCAGCAGATCTCTTGTTCTGGGCAAGGGTGCGATTGAGAGCGGTGGAAGCTCTGGCCCAGACCTGACGACAACGACGGACGTGGTGTTTGACAGAGGGGACAGAGATAACCCGCTCATCAGTGGGAGTGTTGTGGGCCAAGCCACCGGGCTAACTCTAGGTGTTAAATTTCAAGGTCTTGGCTCACGATACAATAGGGTGGGCCTAACCACTGACCCTTCCGTTTGGACACCCTTACTCTGTGGAAAGATATCTTACCTTGTGCAACCTAGACTCTCATTACTGGTAAAATCACCTTCCTTCGCTGTAGGAAGACTCAAGCTGTATGAGCGCATCACACTCAGAACAAACCCTCGTCAGCTTCTCCTATAAACAAGTGAGTGATTATGTTAAAACCTTGGGATGGAAATAAGCAAACAGCAGACTCACCTGTCTGATTTCCCAGAGAAGGAAGGAGACCCCCACGATTTACGTGTTATTCCTATGCTAAGGAAAAGTTTATTCCAAGCACAAAAGAGAAAAAAGTCATCCAAATACAGGGGTAATATGCTTATGCTAAATTTCTTATCAAAAGAACCGAGACTCTAGCAGATCAGAGAAGACCAAGCTATCCGTACACACACACATACTTCAAAAACCCTAAACCAACCACCTTCACAGAACCCAGTGAGTCATGGAGGATGGCTGCTTATACTGAGCCAGGATCCTCTGGAGGTTTCTTCCTGTTAAAAGGTAGTTTTCCTCTCCACTGTTGCTAAATGCTTGCTTAGTATGAGAATTGCTGTAGAGTCGATGCAGTTTGCTGGGTTCCTTATATAGGAAACATTATTTCTAATTGGCTTAATGAACTGACCTGTATTGGAATGTTTATTATGTGAAGTGCCTTGAGACGACTCTTGTCATGATTTGGGGCTGTATAAATAATATTGAATTGAATTGAACCAACAACTCCCCTTTTTATTCCACCCCTCTTCCCCTCTACACATCTTTTTTTCTTTCTTCGGGGCTGTTTTTTATTCTTGTCTCAAGTCAATGATCAATTTCAAAAATTATTTTGAGAAGAAGCATCACATATTGTCATTTCAGCACAAACTATCCACCTCCTTACAGACCCATCTCCTTCAAGTTTGATCTTGTGGTTTGCACCTTCACACCCTCTGCATTTCAGCCAAGGCCATCAGCAGGTACACTTTTTACACATCCTGCTTACGCATGCTGTTTTCACTGATGACCTTTGCTTACACACATGCTCATTTCAGCAGTTTCTGTGCTTTTAGTTCTGAGAAGTCAGGTGAAGTCTGGGGGGGGTCCTGGAGATCAGAGGTTTCTACACAGAGAGGGACTCGGTTCAGATTTGAACTTTTTCATTAGCGAAGCTCTCCCGAGTGTCCTCTCAACATGCCCTTGGAAACCACTGACCAACTGACCAGGCTGGTGGCCAGGCTGGGGCAGGTATTGCACGTTTCCCACCCACACTCCCATCGGCTGGTTCCTTGGAGGTGGCACAGCTTTCACCATCATTAGCCTATTAGGGCCTGAATTAAGAAAACCTGGTGACTCTGGGATGGGCTTGGTGAGTTCAACCACAGGTTCTGGTTCCGGTTCATTGCGTTCTTGTTCATAGTTTCCCCTGGAGTAGAAATCCAACACAACTCAGCTCCTCCCACTCGTTCCCTGAAATGAGAATGTGTGCCTATTTGCCCCCTGGGTTGTTGGGTAAAAAACAGGTTTGAAGTGCTGTACCAGTTCTGATCTGGTGGCTTGTCTAAATATTTCCTCTTTAGCCTGCGCCCGGTTCCCCTTGTGGGACACCCCTTCAGCCACTAATACTAATCTTTCCCACACGGTGGGTCCCCATGGCCGATTTGGGTTGATTTTGAGTGGTGTCCCGTCCATCAGTCCATACAGGTAGACTCTCCTAGCACGTGCCATGGGTGCAGCACATAGCCTAGGTCTCCTTCTTGGCCGTCTTTGCCGTCGTTCCCTTCTGTGGCAGTTCCCTCCTTTTGGGCTGGGGATGGTCTCGATCAGGTCTTCGCTCTCGCTGACCTGTGTGCGGGTCAATCACATTACTCAGATGAATTTCTGCCCTAAGCCCCCGACAGCTTAGAATGGTCACATGTCCACTGCGGGTCAAAAGCCCTCCTTGTGCGACTCCTGCTCCCATTGAAACAAATGATGGTGAAGGCATCGAGTTTCTATGTGTGGCCACCAGTGATGAGAATAATGGCGTTTAAAAGAACGACTTTACCTAACGACGTTATTTTATCAGTAACAAAGTAATTAACTAATTACTGTTTTGGTCATCATAACTCCGTTAACGTTACTGAGCGGTAAATTATGTGCATTACTTTGTATTAATAAAATGAACGGAGTGTTCTGAACACAACCGTCTTCACACAAACTGTTTATGAAGAGGCTGGTTGTGCCAGCAACAAGACAAGCGATATGATTTGCTAGGGAGAGTCATGTGGTAGCCATCAGAGCATATGTTTACACACGTGAGCTAGGAGAAGCAAGCTACAAATGCACACAGGCACTTATGGCGAGTCTTGAGCGTTTTGATACTCTAAAACAGTGGTTCCTAACCTGGAGGTCCCGATCCCCACAAGGGGGCGCCAAAGCTTCTCAGTGGGTCGCCAGGACCTTTCCACTTTAAGGGTTAAAACTTCATTTATTACTTGTTTATAGCCTACATTGTGCTCACATTTTTTTCATGAGTGAAAAGTTTAAGTTTAAGACAAGAAATAATTAGTACAGAAAAAGTAACACACTTTTAAGAACAT
>SSNQ01034428.1:724358-735428 GCA_006942095.1 Nothobranchius kuhntae
TTTGCTCAGCTCACTGTTTTATTTTCAAGTGTCAAAAGTTCATTAAAGATAGGACTGGTTGATTAATCACAGCCTTTACAGTAAATAATGTAGTATAAACAGTAATATACACATTTAAGTACATTTTGCTCAGTGTATTTTTTACATGTCAAACGTTTATTGAAAGGAATGATTGATTTATCAGTGTTATGTTTATGTTTATGTTTATTCATTTAGCAGACGCTTTTATCCAAAGCGACTTACAATTTATAACATATAGGGCATGTTGTGATCTGTGGGAGGAAGCCGGAGTACCCGGAGGAAACCCACGCATGCATGGGGAGAACACGCAACTCCACGCAGAAAGGCCGCAGCCGAGCCGAGTTTCGAACCTGCAACCTTCGTGCTGCGAGGCAACAGTGCTAACCACTACTGCACCACCATGCAGCCCAGTTTACAAGAAACAATGTGTTCAGAAAAGTAATACGAACTGTCAAGCACATTATGCTCTGTTTGGTTTTGTTAACGACTTTGTTCTGTACTGGAGCCTACCATTACTGTTATCTATTGAATCAAAGCATATTAAAATTTGCTTGAACAATTTTATCATTTCTTAATAATGTTTGTACTGGAAGAGAGAATGGGAGGGGGTCGTCAAAAATTTTACTGGTAAAAAATGGGTCCCTTGGGAAAAAGGCTGGGAACCACTGCTCTAAAAGAAAGTACTACCCTCCCAGAGACAGCACTGTCCTCAATGTTAACCACCAGTCTCATAAAAGTGTTCCTTCTGTAACAGCCTCTAAGGGTTACTTGTGGCTCAACTATCAGATTTACCTCGCTTAACAGTCAAAGTAAATATAATCGAAGTTTTGGACCAGTAGGTTCGGCTACACACAGAAGAGGCGAAAAGGAATGAGACTCAAGACAATGTTTAAAGTATTTTAGAACTACCAGCTGGATGAATTTAATAAAGCAAATTTGAAAAGAGAAAACAAAATTATTTCATACCGAAATATCTTTCTTTTTGGTACCAACAGTTTGAGTAACAATACCGTTCCGCAATCACAATTGTTCTTGTTTCTTTCCCTGGGTGCACCCTTTTTAGTAAATCAGTTAATCTTTCAGCTCAGATCAGCAAAATTTCAGTACACGATATCTGCTTGACACGTGTATAACCTTCAACTTCCTGCAACACAAAAATAAACCTCCACTTTTGTCGGAGTGGCTCCGACTTGAAACACACCAAATCGCCTCTCGTATGGCGTTGTGTAGAGTCCAAAAAAAAAGAGTCCTAAATAATAAAGCGTGATGTCCAAAAGTCCAAGGGAATGTGTGCGTGTATGTGAAAGGGAAACGAGAGCAGATTGGTGTAATGGGGTCCATTCGATGCACTCCTACCACACTCCACTGTGCAGCGAGGTGAGAAGAAGAAGGCGCTGTTGATCTGATTTATCCACGGGCTTGGCTCGCCATCAGCATCAGAATGTTCATACATCACATGAAAAACCTGACCTGTTGAATTGAATTCAATTTCACAGTCTATTCGCACATACCAGTGTTTTCTTTGGAACATTAACCATGTTTACAATAAAACAAATAGGTGAAATGCGCATTTTTCTTGCATTTCTTTCTAATGCTTTTTTGTCAGTTTTCCCTTACAACAACCATTCACTTTTTTTTTTATCAGTTTCTTAATAAAGTATACAAATATACAAACAAGTTTCAGAATTATAAAATATAATTTCTTTTCATACAGAACTTTAACACTTGCTTTTAGTAAACATTTTACTCTTAGTAACCTATAAAAAGTGCAAATAAACATTTAACAGGTGGAATGAGTTGCTCACCGATCTCACGAGGGGCAGCACAACAGCACAAAATGGCGCCGCCTCTAAACTCTGGCTTTCTACAACCAGAAGTGCAAAAAGAACCAAACAAGTAAATATCGTTTTACTCAACGGCTCCTTTATGAGTAAACATGTATAAACTATTTTTTATGGTCGCAAAGACACCTAACTCTTCATTTTGTACCTTTTTTCCCCGAAACTCCGTGTCTGCTCGCTTGGTTGATGCGTTCTGACCAGGTGCTCCAGCTAAAAGAATTAACGGAAGGTCTGCAGCCCAACACGGAGAAGATGGGTGGGACATGCGGGGTTTAGCCGCAGCTCATTGGCTAAGAGCGATGCCTTCATTTGTCCTGGGAGTTAACCCTTTTTATGCTGGATCCGTGGGCTATTCAGATACAACTAAACGTAGCTCTTAACTAATAGCTTATTTCTATTTTATTATTATTATTTATTTATTTTCATAGAGATTGACCTCTAATATTTAAGGTACATTTATATGTGGGTTACACTTCCTTCCCCCTCTAGAGAAGACGACTATTGATAAAATAGAATCGGAGAAACGGTTTAATAAAATAACTGGAAAAACAGTAGCAGGCTAAGATCTGTGAACAAACACGCATTGTTAGTTCTATTCTAACGAAGCAAAAAAAATATGAATGTTCTAAACCAGTACCTCATCGGCCGACCGCTTGCCAATATAAATTCCTGGTTGTTCACCCCTCAGTCCTGCTCACACTTCATAAAGAGAAACCGATTAAGAATATAACCTTTAACTAAACTAAAGCAAAGCCAGGTCACTCACCACTTAGCTGCACCCACGTCTGCACCCAAAGCGAGGCATTCGGCTTTTGCGGCTAGACCCCAGCTGCCCTATTTATAGCAGCCCTCTAATTACACACCTGGCCTCTCCTGTGTCAGCGGCATGACACGTACAACCAGAATTACTTCCGGGAACTAAGGTGACCCGGTTACACACAGCTTTGTGGAACAAGGCCAGCCATTCCACAGTGGCTTCAGAGACAGCGGATGAAGTCCTCGGAAGGAAGCTTCTCGTACCATGTACGACCAGATGGAACTCCTTTCATGATGCTGTTGCTCGTGTGTGTGAATTCCCAATCTCTGAGCTGAACACCATCTCATACAACTTTGGGTTGAAGGCCATCACAGATCGGGAGTACCTCTTCCTCAAAGAATACAGCACAGTGATGAAGCTGCTATCAGTGGCCCTTGACAATCTTCAGGGTGAAGAAAACTATTATGGCACACTTCTACAGTACCCACACTGGAGACCCTGATTTAAAAGACCCTGGACATGAAGAAGAGTGGCCTTCAAATCCTAGGAGACCTTCCAGAGGCTGTCACCAAGGTAAGAGCTAGTATTTCTTATAATGTATTAAATATATACTCCCACACCAACACATTCTCACTCCCAGCGCATAAAAAACAAACGCTTGGTCAGCCACCCTCCACATCAGACCCCTGACGCCAAAAGTGCCCTTTTTCGTTACTTATGTGCGAAAAGGGGTTTTTCCCTTATTTGACTGCAGATCCCAATGCAGCGTAACACTGACGCGATGGGATGTCCGCTACCGTTGCATCCCAATGCAGCGTTACACTGGCACCAAACAAGCTCATTGTACCTCACCTTAACCTTATCCTCTTATTTAACCTTATTCTCTTATTTAACCTTCCCCTCACCCCTATCCTAACCTTAACAATCTTGCTAGCTAACACGTTAGTGATGTGTCGATCGCTCTAAAAGCCGGCTCTATGAAGTGAACGGCGGGAGCCGCCTCGTCATTGGTCGAGTTTGGACCGAGCCAACGTGAGGGGGAGGTTTCAACTACCACGGTGGAGGTTAAAAGTAGAGGGTATGTGTAACCTCCCCCTCGCCAGATGGTATGTTCTAACGTTCCCCTTGGGCGGCAAATACGAAAATTCACAGTCAGACTCTGACTGTCAGAGTCAGAATGCAGGGGAAACAAACGCTTGATCACAGTGAGAGTAACGTTTTAGGTAGCAAGAGGTTACGGTTAGGATGAGGGAGAGGGGAAGGTTATAAATAGTGAAACGTTAAGGTTTAGGTGCGGTTAAACAAGCGGGTTCGGTGCCGCATCAGCGGATATCTCATCACGTCAGTGTAACGCTGCATTGGGATCTGCAGTTACAAAAGGGGAAAACCCCTTTTCGCACATAAGTAATGAAAATGGGCACTTTTGGCGTCTGGGGTCTGACGTGGAGGGTGGCTGACCAAGCGTTTGTTTCCGACGCTTAGGGTGTGAGAATGTGTTGCCCACACACACACATTATAAAATAATTATGAAGTATGAAATCAAATCAAAATGAAATTCTTCTCTCGCATCATTATATGTAATGCTGTATGGTCATATGTGCCTTGGTGTGTTTCTTATCAGGCAACCAAAGCCAGATTTGCAGAGGTCCTGAGAAGTGAGGCTGCCATTTTGGCTGCAGTGACTCTGCCCAGGTTTAAACTACGTTGGCTGTGGATGCAGGAAAAGAAGGACAACGCCAAAGAAAGTCTGCTGACAGAGTCCCGGAAATGTACCCAAGATGGAGCCCAGCTAGCAGGTATCAACCCACCAACACGTAAACTCAGCACTGACTCAACCATAGAGGATGAGTTCTTTTCCTTTGAGGATGAGGAGGACATCTCTGCTTCTGTGGAAAGTCAAATCAGGAGCACCAGGGATGGACTCTCTTATTGTATTCCCACTGATAAAGAACATTTCTCTCAAATACAATACAGCCATTCCATCTAGTACCCCAGTAGAGAGACTCTTTAGCCTGGGGAAGCTGGTCTTCAACCCAAAGAGGAAAAGGCTCTCAGACAGCAGGTTTGAAATGCTGCTGCTGCTTAGATACAATCAGTGGTTTGAAGGATAGAATGCTTAGGCTTCTTGGGTTACGCAGACATGATGGGCAAATGAAAAGATTTATGTTTTGGAAGGAGCGACACATGAATGTTTAGATGTAGCACTCTATATTGTTAAACTGTTTACTTTGGAAGAAAATACTTGAAAAACTGTAGTATGTGACTTTCAGATTATTTGAACTCAAGTTTTGAGAGTTTGATTTATTTAATTTTCCAATTTCAGGAAATAACATTTGATATTTGTCGCAAGTCAACTGCCGGACTAGCTCAATCTCTGGATGTTACCTCTCAGGGCCTTGACCTGCTATCTGGATGGTGGGCGTGACAACACCCCTCCTTTCTGACCGCCACACTTCAGCTGCAGCCAGGGAGAGAGAGAGGTGTCGGTAACGCACTTACAAACACGATGATGATTGGCCGGGTGGGCGGAGACCCTCACTGTCTCAGCCACTGCATGTTGTAGACACAACAAAGCAGTGATGGGAATAACGCCGTTTAAAATAACCACGTTACTAAAAAAATATTTCTTTCAGTAACGAGCAAACTAATAATTACCGTCTTCTTTAACAAAACGTTGTTTCTGTTACTGATAAGGAAATGCGTGTGTTAAGCAGCGCGGTGTGTTGAAGCTGTCATCAGCTGATCAGGAGCTAAAGAGGCAGATGTTTTCATCCAAGAGCATCACGACCCGTGAAGAACGAGGAAGACGTGATGAATATCTATGACTGCAGACCCCCCGCAGATTCGCTGCTGCAGGTGGGAATCTGCAGCAGCGAATCTGCGGGTCTGCCGCCGTGCCCTTCTTAGCATGACAGCGGGACTTCCCAAAGGTCCGCTCACCTTCCTAGATCATCCAGCTGTAACCTGTTTCTGATCATGTCTTTAGTCCCGCTGTAACACTGATGCATCAGTCTCAGACGTCATGAAGCTCAGGTGTTATTAGAACTACCTGTGTGCGATTTTCTGTCTGAATCTGCCTTTTCCTGCTCTCTAAGCTTTTACCAGCTCGATTGGCTCCTTCTTGTCCTCTTTAGTTTGGAGGTGTGGTCTGGTGCTGCATCTAGTTAGGCAATTCAGAATAGCCATCAATTTAGCTACTGCCCCTAGAATCAAGATTCCTCCCACCACCAGTATGGGTATTTTGGCATATTGCCACAAACCAGGGAGTACCGCAGAGGCTATCTTGACTGCTCCTTGAGTCACTACCTTTACCGCTTCCGAGACTCCTACGGCCAGCCCTTTCCCAACCAGGGTCAGCCCCATCTTCAGAAACAGCCAGTCCAACATCTGAGGCCATTCACTCACCCAACACTTCCCCGTCTTGTTTTGGAAGTGGAAGGCTCCTGTGTAGTTCCTTCTCTCTCTCCTCTATTTGTAGGCACCCATACTGGAAAGGGCACAGATTATTTAAACATTATTATTATTATTCATATAACATCTGGTTCATTCAACCATATAATTATTTAATGATTTTTTAACTTATGAGTAGTAAATGTTCACTTTTTATTCAGAGTGATAGGTAATTTTAATCTATGTTCGGTAATTTAATTTAACATTATTCACTATTATGTTGCGTATTTTAATTTATACTATTGTTCTTATATTACCTTAAAGGAAGTCAGAACACCCACACAGAGGGATTAGATTCTTAAAGTTAGTAAACTGTAACAAACCTATTAAACAGACAAACTCTGCAAAGTGTAAACTCTGTAGAGGGTGAGAGAATCAGACCATACAACACAGAAGCCATTTTCCTCTCACCCAGGAGCCCGAGCTCATGGAGGGGGTTTTATTGAATCCAAAATGTTCACACCCACAAATTCCACAATCACAAGAGAAGTTTCTAGATTTGAGCTAATTTTCCTACCTGACCAGTTTGCTTTTAACTAATGGAAAACACCCTGGTCTTAGAATGCACAGGACAAAGGAAAACTTCAGATACTGGATCAAAATGCCTAAAGCAGAAAGGAGGTTCCTAAAACACCCAAACGTAAAAACAAGTAAGGTCAGGTTTTTCCCCAACACATTTAACAAAAGATTTCACAACAAAGATGAATAAATAAAAATACCTAACACAGAGTGTGGAATCCTGCAGTCTTATCAGAGGAAAGCTTTGTTTGGAGACAGGCTGACAATCTTGTCTTCATGGAACGTCAACAAACACTGCAGGAATCTTCTGGGTGTTAGAAGATAGAATATAAAATCCACTTAGAAAGTGGAATTATATCTGTAGATGACCGGTCACTATGTAGGTCAATATGTAGGTGACAATTGACCCTTTCTGGACGTTACACGTGTCATATTTACTCTCTTTTTCATACCTTATTCCCATGTTACAGGGACTGTAGCTGGGTTTAACAATGCCAGTAAATTAGCCATCGAGAAAGCGGTGGATACCGCCCGCTCCTTTGGTCTGCATTTTAACACTTCCTCAGATAAATACTTAATCCGCCATTACCCTAACAAAGTATCATACGGAGGGGTCCTTCCTGGAGCATGAGACTCCCTAGGGGGAAAATGTCACATTAATCTATACACATCCACTGTCCACATGTTGTGGGATACATATCCAGTGTCATCTATTTTAAAGTGTTATTCACTGACCACGCTGAGTGACTAGCTTTCGGGGTCATCCTTGGGTACGGCCCCCAGATGTGTCCTCCAAAAGGCACAGCATTCCAGAGGGGATCTTTTTACAAAGTGATGGGACTTTTTGGATCACTGGTTAATTTCTCTATACATTCCCACACTCGGTCAGCTTCACCCTCTTCCCAAGCCTGTCGGGGAACGCTCATATAATATTCTGTTAGCCCGTTAGGCAGGCTCCTGCTCTGTACATGAGGAGCATTAATTGAAACTCAGGCTCACTCCCCGTGGGGTCACATATAAAGTCATGGGCACTATTTGTTTACCTTTACCCATGGGTATCTCCTTGTGAGCTGCAAATGCCTTATTTCTATCTATTGTAGGGTTTTTACGTAGTTTAATTATGAACAATCAGATGTGATGATTCCATATAAATATGAAATATCAACCTGACTGATCTTTCAATGTTTAACCAGAAGAGTTTAGGATTCTTTGCTTGTTCAGGGACCATAAACACACTTCGTATTAATTCAGACAGAGTCAGGTATATAGTTAAAAGGGATTTTATTTTTCTAAACGTGATAATACATGACAAGCTATGAATAATGATATGTGATGGAGTGTATTTGCGGCGATGGAATGTGTGTTGTGGTGTAAAGTAGATGTATCAATCAATCAAATCAATCAAATTTTATTTGTATAGCACCTTCTACAACATTATCGGAAGCCCAAGGTGCTGAACAACATCATTTAAAGAAAAACATTACCAGTACATGGGCATAAAAGCAGGATAAAAACATAATATCATAAAATATCAAGCAAACACTATCTGATGTATATCAGAGCCTTTGTATCTGAAAGATATTGTGAATCCTGGGTATAAAAGAATTTGTTGTCTGCCATAAACTATAGAGTTGTTTAGTAAAAAACAGCATCAGATGCAATCTGTTGTGCCTACAAACCCTGGCGGAGACCCTCAGCAGATCCAGAATGTCAGGAAGTCAGGAGACCTCAAGGCACCGAAGTTCATAGATTAACTGCAGCACGACCAGTTCCAGTCTAGTAATGTCTCCAGGTCACAACAGCAGCTGGAATGCGTGTCTGCATCCAAAGTGAATATGACTCTTAAGGAGCCATCTGTCTGTCAGCTGGCAGTGTGCCAACAGGTTTGACTGTGTGTCAAAGAGAAAGGTGTCTTAAGGAGGCTGGTTCCGAATTGGCCACTTCGGAGTTCTGCTCTAAAATGAATAACTCGGGAAGCCACTCTAGTTTTAATAATCCACTTGTTATCACTTCTGCGAATCAGAATTGGACATGTTGTAGGCTTTACCAAACATCCATCAGAAAACCACACCTTCCAGATACAAACTGTTCTAGTTCTGTGGATAAAGAATCTTTAAACTGTATGTGAGATGGCCTTAACCTGAATTTGCATCTAATGAACATTGTGTATGAGTGTAGATAATGATTAACTTGTTCAATCAAACCGTACTGATCATACGATATAAATGGATCATTATAAGGACAATATTCCTTTCAGCTTCATTTAATTAGGCACAGATTATTCAAACATTTCATATAACATCTGGTTCATTCGACCACATGATTAATTAAATATTTAACTTATGAGTTGTGAAAGTTCACTTTTCATTCAGAGGGAGGAATCCAGCAGTCTGAGATGAGTTTGACAATCTTGTCTTCATGGACCGTCAACAAGCACTGCAGAATATTCTGGGTGTCAAAAGATAGAATAAAAAATCCACCTAGATAGTGGAATTATTTCTGCAGATGACCGGTCATTATGTAGGTCAATATATAAGTCAAAATTGACCCTTTCTGGACGATACACTATGCTAATAAGTCAGGGCTTGGAGTATGGCGCCAGACCCGTGCCACAACCCGTGCACGCGCATTGGGTCCACAGCGCGCGTGTGAACGGGACTCGCGAGCGAAAATATACATGGCGAGAGGTCATTTGTGCACTGAGAGGGAGCAAACTGTGTCTGTGAGCGCACAAGGATGTGCACAAGTGACAAACCTGCGTGCGCGCGTTGCCAACGAGCACACGGCAGAGGAAAACGTGCGCGCGCGGCAGCCTCTCTGCGCGCTCGGCAGCCTCTGCGCGCTCGGTTTCTAATTCCGCTCGCTCGGCTCTGAGGAGTTTTGGCACTCTGGAGGCGTGGCCTGTGGCAGATCTTCCCTGTCCTCTGATTGGTTAGTTTACCCCGCACTTTACTCTCTACCTATCTATATAAAAAAATCTGAGATTCAGTAGTTGCTGTCATAGCTCAGCTGGGAGAGCGGGTGACTCTCACCCTGGAGGATCCAGGTTCGAGTCCGGCCAAGGAACATAGAGTGGATGTCATATTATTCTTTCCGAATTCCTGTGATATTGTTTTACATTTGTGACCATTCAACTGTCATTAAACGTCCGAATGTTTGCTGGGCAGTGTTTTAAAAAGTGCACATAAGCTAGATGGTTTTAACCAGGTAAAAATAGACTTGTGGGTGTAGGTATGTTCAAGTTTAAAAAGTTCTTGCCTCATTAATTGTTTATTTTTTTCAGTATTTAATTGACAAATTATCCTTTCAAATAATTAATTGATGAGTTACATAATTGTCCATTTAGAATTGTTGAATGGACTGAGTCAAGTTTGGTGCACTTTATATATTTCAAAACATGTTTTTTTTATTTTAATGATGCATATAAATAATTTTAATGTTAATTTATTGAAATATTTCTATTTTTTCATTACCTCACCCTTGTTTTGACAAAAACAAGACCTTGCTGGATAATATCATGAAGAAACTATTTGTTCACAGTACTTGGCTCAGTGAGGATCTGTATACCAAAGGAGGAGATACTCAGAAATCTGTCTGCAGATTGTTACAACCCAGACTGGAAGTGGTGGGCTGTAATAAGAAAGGAGACCAAACAGAGGAGTGGGGGTTAAACAACTGATTTATTTAACCAAAGTAAGGATTTACTAAAGCAAGTTAGTGAACAGAAAATGGCCATCTCAAGGTTTTACTCGGATGTCCCTCAGCAGGGTGCAGCACTGTTGAAGGTCATCTGAATGAAAGCTTGATATGCAGTTTCTTTATGAAAGTGTGTAAATATACAGTGTGGTTGCCGTTGAAAATATATATCTCTCATATAAGCTCTTTCATATATTATTATAAGCCCTTTTATATGAACAAATATGTATCTCTCACTTATGCTCCTTATATATTATCATAAATACATTATTATATGCCTTTTCATGGAATCTTGTTATAATATCGAAAACCTCTCTGTGCCTTTTCTGCTCAAGCTGAACAGCTGCATAAGGGAGTGAAAGTGTTCCTTCCTTCAGTTCCTCAATACAAGAACAACTGTCTTTGTTAGCAAAGGATGTTGCAGGATGTGTCCTGATCATCTCAAGGTTGCATGTCCTTGGGATGAATTGGTCTTTCATTAACAAGGCTATTAGCTGACGTGCGTCTGCAGGTGCAGATGGCAGAATTACGTGTGTGTATGGCAAACTGTGTATGTTACATTCCTGTGCTTGTCAATAAAAATCAGCCGTTTTCAGCAGAACGGCGAGAGTCTGTCCGAAGCAACTGACGGGAGCAGGTCGCGGGACCGGCTGTATGTTGCAAAGGCTCTCCCCCTCATGAGCGGTGAAACAGTGAATGGACTTCTGATCATTTGTCTCCACGTTCTGTCAACTTAAAAGGTGTTTAACTCCATCTTCTCCGTACCCGTGCTTGGTCTAACAGAAG
>SSNQ01034428.1:741446-778602 GCA_006942095.1 Nothobranchius kuhntae
ACACACACACACACACACAAGCAAAATATACTTGTTTTCAATTACGTTTATTGGGCCCACTTACATTTTCTTAGGCCCACCCACAAATGAGTTTCTGGCTACGCTAATGGTGACTTTTGACAGACTTCTCTGAGCTCCGCAGCCATTACACTTTTCACCTCGCGCACTCCCTAGCGGCAGCTCGCGCCCCACACTTTGGGAATCCCTGTATAAAGCAATGGGGCGTCCTCCTCTCTGTTCCATTTCAGGTTGGTGCTGGCTAAAATTCCTCTACCTTCCTTCAGGGTGTCCCTCCAGATGGTCACGGTTCCCTATCCTTGGGGTTTATGAACCAGAACCTGAGTTTGGATCCTGGTTATTGTCATGGTCTGCGTCTCCCTCATGTGTCTCCTTGTGTGCTCCATCCCCCTCAAAGGATCCCTTTATGTGTCTCCTTGTGTTCCTCATGTGTCCCCTGGTCTGCAGCCCTCCAGATCATCCCTCCCAGGTCCTGTGTTCCTTTGGTCTCCCCCAGTAACCCCTCTGCAGTTTTTATAGGTTCAGCTTTTCGTTTTATTAGTCTCTTCAGTGTGTTTTCCCACCGGTTTTTGTAGTTTTCCTTCCCCCTTAGAATATTAGTTAATTTTGCTGGCTCTTCTTGTCTTTAGGTTTTTACTCTTAGGTCATGTTAGTTTCCTCCCTGATTAGTTAATGGCTTTCACTTGGTTTCTCTCCCCACACACCTGCAGCCTATCTGCCTCTCATCATGCCCCAGTGTATATAACCCTGTCTGCGTCTCTGTCTGTTGTTGGGTCATTGTCTTGTGTCACCTTTGTCTCGTTCCCCTCTCTAGATTTTGATCTTCATTTTTGGATATTCTAGGTTTTGTTATTTGGGACTTTTGACTTTTTTTTTGGCTCCTGCCTTTTGGATTTATTCCTAATAAAGGATTTTTACGTTATTGCTCCACTCAGTGTCATCTGGTTCTCTGCATCTTTGGGTCCCAACCTCCTCTTGGCTCCCCAATGTGACAGTTATGGTCATTCCTGCCCCTGGTGGCATAGTTGCAGATGTGTACCAGTCCCTGAAGATTGTCATTAAAATACAGGTTATGGTAATGATGTGTGAAACGACAAGTTGCTCTTTCCTTCATGCCCGCTGAATGCACCCGTCTGGGTGTGTGTGTGTGTGTGTGTGTTTTCCTTCACTGCCCACTGTGTGCACTCCAATTCCATGTTCAGAGGGAACTGCTCGCTTTGATGTTCTCCGATGCAGGCAACTGCTGATACCCTTATTAGCTTGCAAGGAGCTGATGCAAGCTACGCTAGTGCAAGCCTTTAAAACCCAGTTCATTTCAATCCAAAGTGGAGCAACATAGAGATAAGCTACATTCCANNCCGTGGAGAGACACTCGTGGGAGGAGAAGCGTAAATCACATCTGACCAGCGAACTTCACAAGGGACGCCTTGCCTTCGCTCAGACAGCTGTTTCTCCTGCAAGTTTTTATTTCATTTAAACTTTTACCTTTTCTCGTCTCTTCTAGACCAAGATAAGCAGTCGACCGCGTGACTTGCTTCAAATTATCAGACGGTTTTCTCTATCTTCCGTAATCAAACACGTTATAGATATATACCGTGAAGTAAGGTCGTTTCTTTTATTAATTTCTATGTGTTAAAGCTGTGGCCACAGCTTTTAACAGATCATTAGATATGAGTGACCTTTTGTTGTTTGTTAACTTTTGAAGTGTTGAAGTTAAGTTTTGCTGTGATATTAAAGCCACTAAGATTTAATTCCTGCACCCACACACGCAGCTCATACCAGCCTTATCAGACACGCACGCACTCACATGCACGCGCACACCTGCGCTGGGAAACAAAGACCCATTCATCATACACACACACACGCACACACACACACACACACACACACACACACACACACACACACACACACACACACACACACCTTGAACATTATTTTGAATATACATCCTTTTATTATATCACATGGTTATTATTCATTTATGCCACTGTTTATTCATTTGACAAATTGTTAATTAAACGTTATAAAATTCAGATTTTCGTCTCCAGTAGCTTTGTTGTGTCGAAGAGAAGTCTCTGCTCCAAGGATTCTACGAACTTCAAGAAAGACTGATAAGAGTTTTGGATTCAATTTTTCCCCGGTAGAACGGGGTGGTGCCCCGGAGATGTCTAAGAATATCTTAATTAATTAATAAATCAGTAAATATTCTCATATTTACAGAATTTATTGAAGAATCCAAAAGTAAGTTAAAGCTTACAAATTGTTCGCTCCTAATAACCCCAACACCTAATAAAGGATTTTTACGTTATTGCTCCACTCAGTGTCATCTGGTTCTCTGCATCTTTGGGTCCCAACCTCCTCTTGGCTCCCCATGTGACAGTTATGGTCATTCCTGCCCCTGGTGGCATGGTTGCAGATGTGTACCAGTCCCTGAAGATTGTCATTAAAATACAGGTTATGGTAATGATGTGTGAAACGACAAGTTGCTCTTTCCTTCATGCCCGCTGAATGCACCCGTCTGGGTGTGTGTGTGTGTGTGTGTGTGTGTGTGTGTTTTCCTTCACTGCCCACTGTGTGCACTCCAATTCCATGTTCAGAGGGAACTGCTCGCTTTGATGTTCTCCGATGCAGGCAACTGCTGATACCCTTATTAGCTTGCAAGGAGCTGATGCAAGCTACGCTAGTGCAAGCCTTTAAAACCCAGTTCATTTCAATCCAAAGTGGAGCAACATAGAGATAAGCTACATTCCAGGGAATCCTGGGGGAGTCAGCAGTAAGACAAAACACACACTTTATAATCAGGAAGATAAGACTCTGAAATTAACATGGAGGACAATGATGATGATAAACTCCCTTTCCTGCAACACAGCTGGGGGTGGAGGTAATATGAAAGAGAAGAAACAGAACATGCAATTTTGTAAATCTTACATTATTTCTTTCTTCTCTTGACGTTTTGAAATGTTACTTGATGATAAATATTTGTCAGTTTTTTTAGGACAAAAGCTCTAAAAATATAGTTTTTTGAATTTCTGAATAAAGCCAATTTGTGTCTGCTGTTTGAAAGACAAGTGAAAGAAAGAAAGATGGAGAAAGAGAGTGAGAAAGAGAGAGAATGAGAGAGAGAGAGAGAGAAAATTGGCAGAAAGAAAAGGCGAGAGAGAAACGAGAAAAAGAAAGAAAGAGAGATAGGTGAATAGAGAACTAGATAGAGAAAAAAGAGACAGAAAGAAAAAGAGAGAAACAAATATATGGAGAGAGAGAAACTATCCAAAGTATATACTTGTTTTTACAAGCAGCATTAATGACACTGAGAAACCTGACAAGAAGCGGAACATTGACAGATGTGCTTTATGTCAAGATAGATTTATGGCATTTTACCTTTGACCTCTATCCCCTCTGTAAATCACTCCCCCGATGACCCTTGACTCCCGACCCTTGACATGTGATTTATCGATTTTTAATGATGCTGTGAGGAGACCACCGTGGGAACAATTTAATGACCCCTGACCTTTAACCTTATAGCAGGAAGTATATTAATAGGGTTGCCATCTGCTCGGTATCAATCATCCTAACCCCACCCCCACGTCTTGTCCCACCCAGGAGTCCCCCTCTATAAAAATGCGGGCCTTCTTCAACACTCGCCACACCGGCCTCCTCAGACACAGAAAATCTGAGCTTCAGGATGAGAAAACCCAAAAGAAACCTCTTTAAAAAAAACGGAGGAAGGTAACCTGGATGAATCCATTATGTTTCATTGCAGAGAACAGGAGGAGGTCCACATACCTACCACTAGCGCTTCTACATCGACTCGAGATAGGATAAAAGAGGAAGAGGAGGATGCAAGTACTACACATGCTCTAGTGTGTGAAAAGTCTACTGCAATTCACCAGATGCCTGCAGGGGGTGGAGCACCTCTAAAATCTACGTTCTACCTCTGTAGAGCTCAGCTTCCTCCTCTGGAAGGTAGCAGTACATTGGAGCAGAAGTAATCGCTGTAACCTTAAGAGTATAATGGTAGTTATGACTACCAGTTCAAATATGATGTTAAAGAGCTATGGCTGCAGCAAGATGTTGCTGATGATGATCAGATCAAGAAATATTTTTCATCGGTGGATATTCTTAACTACAATGACTGGACAGCCCAGTATTTATCACTTACTGCTGCTCATCCCCTTTGCAGCCTGGTGTGAGAAGATGAATGAAGTTGATGAACGTTTCCCTTCACTATTCCGCAGCAGTTGTTGCTGGAAAGACATCCTGATGATATGAAAAACGTTGGAATTCTAAGCTCCACCTCCATGGGGGTTCCACAAAAATAAACAAACAATCAATGATGAACAAGAGTCTGCTTCTAGACCTGCAGAAAAAGGACCCACAACAGTACAACAGGAGCAAGCTATCACTGCGTCAACTTGATGAAGAAATATAAAATCAACATTGTTTTACTGAACAATCACGCGATAATAAATCACAGTGCATTTAGTGCAGGGCGACCACCCTGCCGGGGACCCAGCAGAGTCCAGGGACCCAGATCCCACCAGGCAGCCACCTGGATTGATCAGGCAGACGGCAAAAATCTTAAACCCCCTGACCCGAGAGCAACGAACACTCAGGCAGTCCAAGGCACCGCACTCCACACCAGGTGTGGCAGGGGGAGGGGAGACGAAGATCTATATCATCAAAAGAAGTCCCAGGAGAAGGGAGGAGTCAAAGGCCCCACCTGACATATACAGTCATACACAAACACAGTCACACACTCCCTCCCTCATACTCACACATGCACATACAACCAAAGATTTACAAAAATGCATGCCAGACACCCACTCATGCTCCCCATACACACCCTATTCACTCTGGTCCCGGTACTGCTGCACATTGGGTACAACCATCACCGGTTCCCAGAGTTCGACGCTTTCTGCTGGGGCGCTGATGAGCAGGCTCCCCCGCCCAACGCTGAGCACAGTAACCCACTAGGGATGAGCGAGTACACCACTATCTGTATCTGTATCTGTTCAACCAACAAAATTATCTGTATCTGTAGTCGGAATGGGCGTGGCATGACCCGGAAGTGGGCGTGGTTTTACCGGAAGTGGGTGTGGTTTACATCAACATATTATTTTAAGTCTGAAATTGATATGGATTGATCAGAAGTTGCTATGTGTATTGCTTTTTTGAAAACTATTTACAGAGCAGCCTCAGAATTGAGATTAAATATTTTTGATCACAATAGTAAAGAAACTATTACAGAACAAGTGTCTCAATAAAATCAGATCATTAATATTTAAGTGCATGGATTAATACATCTGAACTCATGCAGTAGGAACTAGGAAATATGAAATGCTAGAACCAGACACAACTTTATGTATTTATTTTTAATTTTAATTTGATTAAACTGATTTTTTCTTAACGTTCTTGGCATTTTCCCACACAAAGTTAAACAAAACAATGTTGATTGAGGTGTGTGTGTGTGTGTGTGTGTGTGTGTGTGTGTGTGTGTGTGTGTGTGTGTGTGTGTGTGTGTGTGTGTGTGTGTGTGTGTGAGAGAGAGAGAGAGAGATAGAGAGAGATAGAGAGAGATAGAGAGGTGTTGGGTATTTTTATAATTGTACCTTTTTGAGGCCTAAAAGATGCCCAATTTGTGTTATTAACACTTCATGAATCTCTGTGTTTGCCAACTGTGGCTGTTCATGAAAGGTTGAGCAGAGAAGCTCGTTTGCAGTCAAGGATGTTGATTCCAACCAAACCTCTGTACCTCTGTAACCTGAGAAGGCCCGCCTTCTCCATCCTTTGCTAAATAAAACCCCTGGCTAACTGAGAGTACATGGGAGTGACGTGGGGAAGCCTCGGAGGAGGTTCCTCTGCATTAACTCTCCATATTTTGGGGACTCAAGGTAAAATGTCTTCCTTGTTCTCATGAGTGCTTATTTCAGGTTCCAGGGTTATGGAGATTAAATATTACCTAACATTTTGGTGGAGATGCGGGTAGGCAGAGTGGGGGCTGAAGGCTGAGGCTGGAGCAGAGTGGGGGCTGGGATTTCTGCGGCCAGCTTCTCACATGTTGATTCGCGCTCATGGACATTACGAATGATTAGCCATACTCTCTCTCTCTATGTGTGTGTCGTCTTTTAAGGTAATATGGGATAAATGAAAAATTACCTATCAAGAGGGAGAGAGGGAGAGAGAGGGAGTTAAAAAAATAAAAAACCCGACCGGAGCGGAGGTAGTGACAGCAAGTCAGCTCTGTCTTGTCAAATGCACCATGTACGTTACGAAAAAAGTAACTTTAAATATTCAACCGAAAAAGAGGTGAGCTGAAGAAAACCTAGGGAAAACTGAAGAAACGTGAGCAACAGTGAAGCAATCACAGCGAGATCCGTTACTGTCTGTGTGTGTGTGTGTGTGCGTGGATGAGCCGGACGGACTGAGCTCCCAGCCGGCTAAAGAGTTTTGTGTGTAGGGAGGGGCGGGCGCTCTATGTGACTGGCCAATCACAGAGCGTGAAGACAGTCAGTTACCCAATGAGGATTTTCCTTCAGCACGATTACAGATATTTACGAGGTTTACTCGTGTCATGCTCGTATTCGTCAAAAATGCTTTAGGCTCATCCCTACAACCCACCACCCCAGTCCCCAACCAGACGGCCAGATCTCCCTCTTAAGCTGGGCGTACACTGTGCGACTTTTTCACTTTTTTGAGCCGATTTTCCAGTCGTGCGAGAAGCCACGACATCGGGGCGAGTTTTGCGCCGAGCGGTCGTGTAGTGTACAGGGGGTTACGAGAGGCGATTAACACCACGTGACCAGCCGCCGATCAGCAGTCATGAGGTCGCAGGGACTTCTGGTGTGTTTAATATTTTGCTCGTCCCTCGTGAGGGTATCGCACTGTTGAAGCGGCGCTGTGAGCAGCTACGATCCAAAAAGTATCAGAACCGCTCACGGCGCATGCGCGCGCAATCCTGCATCAACGCCGGCCGCTCGCTATTTCCCTAATAACACACGCTGTTCGTTTTTGCTTCTACACGTTTTTTTACTCACAAAGATTGTCAAGAAAGCGTGTTTGTCGTGTTCATGTCAAATTAAACTGATCACAAAACACAGATTTACTTTCTTTATTTCGTTTTCCTCATCCAACCCCCATAAATCCCTGTGTGTCCTCCTGCAGCACTCCCGAAGGACAACAGGCAAGACAAAAAAGTCTGACGTGTTGAGTAAAAACTGCTATTTTTAGCACATTTTTAGGGCAGACGTGTTGCGGTTGCTACCAGACGTACAGTGTGAGCAGTCAGGTCGCATGCGAGAACTGGGTCGTACAGTGTGAACACACGACTCGTGAGATCTGCCCTGCGAGGAAGTCGTACAGTTTGAGCTGAAGCTGAACGCTGCGAGTGAAAAAGTCGCACAGTGTACGCCCGGCTATTGCCTCGAGTCCCGGGAAGCCAAGTGAGAACAGAGGTGTGCTAAGACCCCTAGTCTCCCTCCGCCTGCTCCAATATAGTGCTAGTGCGTGTTGATGAGGTGTATTCCATGGCTGTGGTGAGCGGGCAGTGCAGGCATCGTCTGACCTACGCCAGCTGATGCCGCCACCCCACCCCACGTGCACCCACAGCCCTCAGTGTCTAAGTGCAGTTTAAAATTGGAAGTGGGCACCAGCACTCGGGATGACGCTGAAAAATCCTCCTGCCAAATGCCGTTGAATGTGCTCACTCCCAAGGCCCTATGTGTGTTTGCATGGAATGTCGTTGGTGGAAGTGGTTATGGTGCAAATAAAATTGGGGGGCAGGTTGCCACAGGAATGCGGAAATGGGGTCCATACCCGCACTCCCTGACTTGTCCACCCTCCAAAGTCCTATGTGCATGTTTGTGTGATGATGTGAGGGAGCAGGAGGAGAAAAATATGCAGGGATGGGGAGGAATGGCTGGTTAGACTACAGCCCTCCCGGGGCCAGCTCCCCCACTGGCCCCAATAGGCACCTCTGTTGCCAAAATACCACCCAGGGCATGGAGACCACAGCCCATCTTGCCAGGGCCCAAAGCAGCAGCATTACAGAGCCTCACGGAGTCCAAGGTCACTAAAGGTTGGTTTATGCTTGACGCGTCCGCGAGGTCCGCACGGCAAAGTTGCGTCATTTTGAGTCATTTCAGCAACCACGCCCCTCCACCGCGTCTCCGCACGGCTCAGAATTTCCGCAACGCACACCTCGGAAAATTTCTAACCACGCGGACGGTCAGACGCGGAAAAACATGGCGGACTGGCAAGAACTTGTTGTGGCGGAGGTTCGTAAATATAGGCATTTGTACGATTCAGCTCTCAAAGATCACCGTGATCAACATGTTGTGAGTAATTCTTGGCGAGAAATAGCACGCACAGTCGGAAAAGACGAGGAAACTGTGAAAAAATGCTGGAAAAACATCAGGGACCGATATGTGAAGGCAAGGAAGGAGAACAAAGGGAAAAGCGGTGATCCTGGTGGAAACCACAACACTCCACCAATTCTACAAGAGCTGAGTTGGCTCTCAACGTTCATAAAACATCGAGCAACAGAGACCAACGTGACATCAGCCGTGGTAAGTAATGTTATTTTTCTGTGAAGGTTTAAGAAATGTGTCTGATCACATGATTCATATACTTAATATTTTTTCTGTTAATGTTGAATAATAAACAGCTTCTATAAAATAAGTATATGTTAATTTTATTTTTATTTACTTTAAGGGTTGAGGAGGAATCACAATCAGAGGCAGATCTCCTCCAGTCTGATTCCCCGTCCCAACGCCATCTCCTTCATCATCCAGTTCATCTGACATCAGCACAATATGCCCACGCACCCTCCAACACACGTTGTCCAACTGCAAAGGTCTTCTCCTCTCCAGGATCCAGTGGTGGTACGTGCAGTTGTACTTAAACTTAGTTAATTGCAAATGTATTTGTAAATATTTACAAAATTACTTTTCTGTTCAGGTTTAACCAGACAAGGCCCAGCACCAAAGAGGAGGAAGAAGATGGATGACGTGTTGCTCAAAAGGCTCGACAGGATTGAGCATGACAAAGCTGTCCTAAATGACACAGAGGATATGAGATTTGGACATGTTGTTGCTGATTTGCTGGGGAAAATACCATCCCAAAAGAAAATGTCTGTCCAGTTTAAAATCTGCCAGCTGCTGTATGAAGCGATAGACACAAACAATTCCCAGTGATTTTTTTATGATTTATTTTTTTTTTTGTCATGTGTCATTTTTTACCTTGTACACAATAAATGGTGTGATTCAATGCATTGAGTTGAGCTCTATTCCTTGTTGCCTAGAGAATTGAATAAACTGACTGCAGAACTGAAAATGCCCTTCCATCCGCAGACACATGATTCAGACCAGACCTGAGGCTTCATTCAGTGTACCCCTCCTTAGCACGCTTTCCTGCCAAGGTACAAGTCCTTGCGGTGACAGGAAGAATTACTTAAAATCATTTCTGGCTGAAATTGCAGCCCGAGTTGCTCGTGCCTTGCTGAGCTGTCCAGCATCCAACAGGTTGCTGTCACCGGCAACTACTCTTCTCCATTCCCCATCCACCACTTCACCTGCAGATGAGAAAGTGTCCGAGAACCTGGGTGGGATGTAGCGGGTGGCTGGGGTGTTGGCAGCATCAGTGCTGCTCAGGTAATTGTGTAAAGCCACACAGGCCTTCACAACTTTAACAGTTTTGTCAGGGTGGAAGTCGATTGGTCATCTCAGGATCCGCCATCGGGCTGCCAGGATGCCAAAGCTGTTCTCTATAACCCTCCTGGCACGTGAGTGGCGGTAGTTGTATATCCGCTGTGTGTCATCAAGGTGTGTTCCTGCAAGTTAAGTTAAAAGATTAGGTTATATAATAATCCCAATTAAAGAAATCTTTATCCTATCACATCCTTAATAATAACATACCTGGAAAAGGCCGCATCAGGTTCTGGTGGAGAGGGAAGGCCGCATCACCTAGGAACACGTGTGGAACAGTAGTTGTGGAACCAGGCAGGTTGGCCGGGGGTGGTAGGTCCAGGGTTCCATGGAGCAGCCTGCTCCCGAACATGCACTCCTGAAAAACTCCACCATCACTCTCTCGCCCATATGCCCCGATGCCCACCATGCTAAATCTGTAGTTAGCATCACACACAGCCATGAGCACGAGGGAATGAGTTCCTTTGTAGTTGAAAAAAATCACTCCCTGCATTTGGTGGTGCTTTTATGATCACGTGTTTTCCATCCACACAACCCAAACAATTTGGGAAATTCCAAACATTCCTGGGAGATGTCTGCCCACTTGTTTTTGTCAGGTAATGAGACAAAATCACTGCACAATGCTGACCAAAGTGCCTCACAGACTTCAGTAACAATGAGGGAGACTGTTGTGGATCCCAGCCTGTAGCTCTGTGCCACGCTTTGCTGGCTGTTTCCTGATGCAAGCACACGAAGCGTGACAGCAAGTCTTTCTTCCAGCTTCACAGGGCTACTGTGGGTCGCTGCGTGGTTAATATGTGGTCGAATACGATGCAGCAAGTCGTCAAATCTATTGGCAGACATGCGGAAGTACTTGAAATGTGACTGTTCATCGATTCCACGCATGGGTCTCACAAGGGAACTAAATTCACCTTCTTCTCGTCTACTTTGGTTTAATGGACGAGTGGACCATCTCCTTCGTCGTCTGCTGCGTAGCAATAGTAAACAACAGACAATTTCTTCCTCTTCAAGTAATAATCTCGCACGTCTCATCCGTGATGTCGCCATGTTGTAAACAACAGTAATTTCTACTTCGACTATGGTGTAGTGTTGGATCCATGTCGTACAGCTCCAGACCGCCCCCTACAGTTTGGGAGAATATTGGCTCACCGCAGAGAGAAGCCGCATGAACCATAAACACTGCAAGTTGTGAAGTGCGTTCCGTCCGCGAGCCGCATCACCGCGCGGAAAGTGAACGCGTCAAGCATAAACCAAGCTTAACCCAACCTCACGCCAGCAGAACATCTACTCCCATTCCTGCATTTGCACAACTTCACGAATATGTAAGACATAGGACATCCAGGTAAGGTTGAGTCCTCCCCCTCCTGGACATCCCCCTCCCCCGTGATGGAACAGCAGAGGAGCCAAGGTCTACCTGAGGCCCCTGAGCCCGGGCCAGGCACTGCCGCATGTTCCCGCCTTCTTCCCGGCAGCATACATGTCAGGACCCGACCCCCAAGCCACGCCCAGATCCCCACATGGTGCCGGCCAACCTCATGCCCCGAGCCCCAAGGCCCCCACCCATGTTGTTTGTGCAGTGTGTACAGGTGTCAGATGACACAACCCCCATCTTCACTTCAATTCAATTCAAAGATACTTTATTAATCTCAGAGGGAAATTAGAGTTTCAATACACACAATTCAGAGATCAGACATATATAGGCAAACACATGACAAGAAATGGTGACTGTGGTCATTCGCAACCATGAGTCGCGCTACCTTAATAGAGATCAGAGGGGTTACATGAGGATTGGTTCAGATGGAGGAAAAAAAGGCACTTCAGAGTTACCCTCCACCGGGAGGGCAGCTTTGCTATGCAAAAAACACTTCAGACAGAAATGCAAAAGACTTCAGACATCACACAACATAAGTGTCCACTAGGTGGGGGCTTTGAACATCCGATGACCTGTATAGTGTACTCTGTGTAGAATTTTGTACTGAATTAATTGTAAATTGGGGAGTATGATCATTTTAAAAGTTTTTAAACAAGTTTGGGACCAGAAGTTCTGGTCACAGCTGACTGATAGATAGTTGTCATGGCGCTCGCTGATGCGTGTAAGCTGAAACTTAGATCAGTGAGATTGGTCACATATTCTAAATATGTGAAAGATGGATTAGATGACCACCTGTCATTCTGGGAAGCTAAGGACTTTCAGAAAACTGATGGGGAAAAACTGGAGCATGCTGATTTGTGGACACTTGTTTCGTGCTATAAGAAAAAATTACAGATTCTGGTGACACGTAAATAGTCACACAGGAGGTACAAGTGCCGATGAAGTCGGAAATGCAGAAGTGGATGATTTAGTACGAGTTCGAGGTTTGTTTCTGCCTACAGCGTTTTTACAGAACAGGAATCCTGCAGCTGATGAAGAGCTGGTGACCTACGCACATGTAAATTATGGACATGTGGGAGCACAGCGTTTGCGTGAGATTTTCAAAAAAGAAAAGATTTTTGTGCCAAAGCTGAGAGAACTATCAGCACGAGTGAAAGCGACATGTGAGCCGTGTAAATTAGAAGGAGGGGCTCAACCTGTGATTTATGACCATCTGCCCATCATGTGTGATGTGTGATGTGTCTGGAGTGCATTTCAGCACAGATGTTGGTGAATGTGCCTCTAGAGGAGTGAATGGACATACATTCTTTTTGGTGATCAAAGACAATGGGCCGGGGGACCAGAGCAAGGTGGTACCGTTGAAATGGGTCACAGGAAATACAGTCAGCCTTATCTTTGCACCTGCCTCTTACGTGTGAGTCACTCCGTTCAGATGGAGGGCCTGAGTTCAAAAATGACAAAGTTGCTTGTCTGCTTGAATCGAGGAGGATTAAACACGTTTTTTCTATCCCATACGAATCCCACACTAACGGAATAGCAGAAAGAGCAGTTAGGACTAGGGATGGGTACCGAATTCGGTACTTTTTAAGGTACCGACCGAATTCCACAGTACCGACCGAGCACCGATTCACGTCATTTCAAACGGTGCCTCGTTTCGGTACCCGTCCATCATAACGAGAGCTTGCCAAGAAGCTGCGCATGCGCAAGAGCGTTTTGTCGTCGCTTGCTGTGAACCAGTTGTAAACAGAGCAGCATGGTAGAGAGAACGCAGGCTAAAGCTTGGGTCCACTTCACTAAATGTGATGGGTAACTGGATGATGAAACCAGCAACAACTATCTAAGTGAGACATCCTCATCTTAATCTGCTCCGGTAGGTAAATATAATTAGCTTGATATGTTAGCTTCCGTTTTGCTAATGGTGCGTTCGCTTTCTCCTCGGAACTCCGAAATTCCGACTAGAACAACATGAACGCGCTCTAAAGTTTGGCTTCACTTTACTAAATGTGACGGGTGAAGACGAAACCAGTGACGATCTAAGTGTGAGGCATCGTTTTAATCTGCTCCAGCAGCTAAATAAACTGATTAAGATATTGTTAGCTTGATATGTTAGCTTCCATTGCTACCATTGTTATCAGCTAATGGTGCGTTCGCTTTCTCCTCGGAAATTCTAACTTCCCAGTAGGAAAAGTCAAATGAAAAAAGATGGCAAAAGGAATGAAGATACACAGTAAATTTAGTTCACAGTAAAGATGTTTGCTTCAGTTTAATTATCAGCTTATAAAACTACAAGGACGATATTAAAATACAAACAGTTGTATGTTATTTATCGTGATATTTATCAAATATTGTTATATATTGAGAAAAATATATATTTAATTTTAAAAGAGAATTAAAATAAAAAACACTCAAAAGTATCGAAAATTGGTACCGTTAAGTACCGGTATCGATTCGTAGGTACCGGTAATTAGTACCGGATCGATTCAAATGTCAAAGGTACCCATCCCTAGTTAGGACGGTAAAAAATCACATCCTTACTAACCTGAATTCCCGATGGGATACTCCGGAGGGGATTTCAGAACTAAATGTGATCCTTAACAGGACGAAGCTGAAAAGAGCTAAGAAAAAAACTAACCCAGAACCCATCTCTGTGTTGCAGAAAGGTGAGAGGATTTAGGTCAAAAGAGGACCGGTTCAAAAAGGAGATTGCATTAAGCATAACGTAAGTGGACCCTTTATAATACAGGACGTAACTGGGAACGTGGTTTTAACTGAAACTGGTATGCGCGTTCACCCTCATCAAGTTATAAAATAACTTCTCTGAAGAAATTACTTGATTGAAGGTCATGGCTGGGTCAAAATCTAGTAAAGAAATGATATGCCAGAATTTGTGTAGCACGGGCCTCGTTTTGGTATCACGGGAAGGTTCTGTCACAGACTGTAAAGTAGCCATGTTTCCTAGCGTCATAGCTTCCCCTGTCGGGTATTGCTACGCCCAATGGAGGGGCTGGAAGCCGGGCACATGCGTAATGTGTGGAACTCTGTGCTCCTTAATAAAATGGTCGTGGCTCCGGGAGGAGAAGCCTGCTCACCTGGAAAGGGGAACGGACTTACACACAGGTGCAGTGGAGCTTTCTGCCCCCATTAAAATTTGATTTTGCAGGACTTGCTTGAGACATGAACCTAGCATCATCTCCTGGCAGGTCTGTGAATGCACCCACAGAGGCAAAATCAGAGATGGGTGCTGTTTCATGAAAAATGGTGTTTTGACTACCTGTTTACCGACATGCCAGCCCAGTTTGTTTTTCGTAGGAGAGCTGCTTAGAAATCCTAGCCTGGTGAAGCCAGTTAGAGATTTATGGGTAGAAGCATATCTGTTTGTGATCAAGCTCAAGACTAGAGAAAAAGGACTGGAAGAGCTTCGGGCTCGATCCAGCTTTGAGTCTATTAAGAGCTTGATATTAGGACAGCAATTTGGGACGCTGGCTGATGCATGGGAAACAGGTACACAGATTGGGGTAACCCAAGAATATAAAGATGACAGGTGGGGTACTTATCTATCAGGAAATCTTGACTGGCATACAGGATTGTCTGTTCAAGAGTCCCCAGGGATGCGTAAGCATGTGGCCTCTTCCCTTGTTGAGCTGAAGAGTCTTGGACCAGGGGCGGAGCGTAAGTTCATGCCTTATCAGTTGACTTTGATAGAAGTAATAGACCTGTTGGGTCGCATTTGCAGCTCGGCTGTTAACATAGTGACCACCCGAAGCGGGATGGCATATTGGCCTAAGATTTATGGGACTGCTTACACTAAAATGTCTCATAATAGGCTGGTCTCCGATCTGACACTAACTAATTAGAGCAGGGCACTTTCATTTCCTGCTGATTTTTATGCTTCTGTTTTGCAGATGTTCTCTTCTCAGAAGCATAAGGGGAAAGGCAGCAGGAAACGGAAAGCTGTCAGGTATGCAACTCCGGCTGGAGTTGGTCCCAAAGATAAACAGAAAAATGTAAATATTCCGAAAGGAAAGAATTGGATGATAAAGTGGATCAGATGGGCCTTTTTTATCCTTTTCGAATTTAGCCTCATAGGATTTAGTATAACGATTGCATATGGGGTACATATGTATCTCCGAACGTATCACGTGTCCTCGGTGACATATAACATAACTCACAGGACCGCAACAATTAGTAGGGAATTGGAATATGTCCAAAATTAAGCTGTTATGACCCAAAGAAGATTTTAATGAAAATATAACCACCTGCATGATAGCAACACAGGTTGGATTCAAGATTTGTAGTGTAACAGGGAACAAAACTGGTTGCCTGTGCTTGCCCTGTGGAGAAAATCATGGATTAGACCGGATCATGGCTACACCCTCCCTGACAACATTTTCTGCAACAGAGCAGGAAGAGAGAAATGACACGGAGGGTGATGAGACCGGCCCATGGGCAGAGTATATGGCAGTCTTAATGGATCAGACAGGATCCACAGAGCTTAATCAATCTTTTCAGATAATATTAAGAAAAAAGAAAATCTTAAATCAAACTTCAGGTGAAGTAGAGTTGTGGGTTTACAAATATTGTTTTAGAAATGATTTAGAACGGGGACACAACTTCACTACATTTAAGGTAATAAAAATAGAGAGATGGTGGCCGCGTCAGATCAAATTTGGGTGTTTTCAAACCAAGGACAGTAGTCTAAGTTCCTGGCAAACAGGAAATATTACACGTTGGTATCAAAGATTATCAAAGGGGAGGGAAAGAAGAGATGTTTGGCCGACCCCCCCTCCTAATACAACACTAAAATATGATTCCTTGTCTATGATAGAAGAGAGCCACATGTGGCAGAGGGTAAAAGATAATGTGATTAAATGGTTATCAAAAGTGCCCCCTACAGTGTCTGATCCCCTGGAAGAGACGGAGGAAGGTGAAGAAACTGTTCCTCTCTTTTTGGAGCCCGGGGGGAGGGGTAAAAGATCTACCTCACAATAACTGGCTCGACTCTTAGGTAAAGGTCACAGTGAATACGCAAACTACACAGGATATCAAAATTATATACTTCCCATTAATAGTACATATTTTAATTGGACCTTTTTCAGCCTCCATAACGAGGTGGGCCTTCAGCTGCAAGGTTGGGAACTACATAAGATAAGACACACCCTCTACACAGAATGGGTTTATCAGGTTCCTAATTTCAAACATCCAGGAGTAGTGCAATGGATGAAAAATAATCATTCTGATCCCACTAACTTAGACACAGGGTTTCATGCATGGAACGAGGAAACCAGGCTATGTTTAACTAAAAGAGCTAATAATAGCGCTTTGTGGCAGGGTGGAGAACCACTTAGGATAAGAATCGCAGGAGCATATTACCAAAGAGGTACAGCTACTCCTGATGATATAATTGAGGCAGACTCCATATTCGAAGCAGTAAATGAAATGATTAGACCAAGCCACAAGAAAGATTTTTATCACAGTCCTACATGGGCTAGAAATTACACCTTAATGCTTGAAGGATGTCAGGTGGAAGTCTGTAATAATACTAAAGGGTTACCTAGAAGGATGTGTATTTTTTGGTATTCACAACTATATGGATTAACGGTCGGAGGTTTGCGTCCAGACACATTAGGAGATCGTGAGTTTTTTAAACCTAGACCCCCTTATCTTAACATAGCTACTTTAGGAACTGGAGAATTATGCTATAAAGTCTTACGCGGTTATATGCAAAGAAATATTCCAGAAGATTATAGATATTATAGAAAAGGAATGTACGAGACATATCCCATGACATACTGGTACGGAGAGGGATATAATAAACAAAAATATGATTATTATCCCCAGGACACACGGATTGAAGCAGAAACCTTTGAGAGAAAATTAATAGGAACTAAAACACTGGTTTTGGAAGACGGACGACTCCGAGTCAAAACAAATTGGTTTTCAATTGATAAAACAAATACTTGGGAGGTGAATAATACGAAGACCGGGAATGGCCTCTTAGATCGCATAATGATTATGGGTGATAGAGTTGGAGACTTAGTGCCCCCCGGATTCACAACCCCAGGAACAACCAAATGGGGAGCGTTTAGTCTGGTAAATTTTAATTACCTTAACGGATTAGGCATAGATCATCATGTGTGTTTTAACGAACCCAGAATAGGTAAAAATCCTCAGCCTGAAAGATTCACAATTGACCCTGACACGCCCAAAGAATTTCCTAACTTTAGGGATTTCCCGAACTGGGACTTAAGAAGTGGTTATTGCTCGGCCTTTCGGAGGTCGTTGGATCAGCAAAAAGCCGACTGGTTTGATTATTTTGCGTATGGGATTAATGGCACATTAAGACATGTAAGTCTGGTAGTCCGCGGAGTGGGGGAAATTGTGAGTGACAGTGTGGTACAAGTCTCAAATAATGTAATCCAAGGAACCTCTGATTCGATGGAGACTTTAATAAAAGGAATGAGAAGTGCCCCCCCCTTCTGTGACTTCTGTTTAAATAGGGGGCCTTCTGCATGTGACAGCAAGTCACTTGATTTTTACCTGTCAGTCTGACATTTGAGCAACACAAATGGATCATCAGTCTCACCCAGAATCTAAGCTGCTGGAAGCTCTGGGTATTGAGGTATGTCAGGATTTTATAAATATTTCTATGTTATTCTTTTGTTATCAGGCGCAAGCATCTTTAACCTTGTCAAGATGGTGTAGTTATTTCATAACTGGTGCAAACTTGTTATGAGGATTTTGCTATAAAGCTATGCCTACAGAAGTTGTGGTGGGATTCTTATTACAGCTTGTGCTGATTTATTTTTCCCTATGATTAAAAAGTGTTTGTGCAGTAATGCAGTTGCTAATCAGTTCATGGAATAAGTTCTCTATCGCATGTGGGACATATTTATGTTCCTTTCAGATGGACCCGACTCTGCAAAGTATGATAGAGGGACTAATCCCGTCTGCAGGTCTACCGACCATTTTCTCTCGGGATGGCACATATTATTTGTGCACTGTGAATCTCAGAGAGGGAGGCTTGACCCCGACTAAGACGATCGGACTTCAATGTGAGCATTCTGCAATGAATGAACGCTGCGTGTCTTGCAGGTTTATTCAGTACATCCAGACCAAATGGAAACGGGACTCGAGCGGAAGGCTGGTCAGGAAGATGACGTACGTACTAATGCTGACTTCTCCTGATATCAATGACCTGTTTGGAGAGAACCACAGCGAGGAGCTGACAACGGCGACCTCATCACATGTGGCTGAAGAGGTTGTATCAGCAATGAGCACAACTTCAAAATGTGACCCATATCCTGATGTGATAAATGAAGTCCCTATGATTTGTCTTGATAGAGTGCAAGCAGGCATTCCTCCCCATGTTCAGAAAGCCCCCGGGAAAGAGATGAGATGGAGAATTATGTTCCAGAAGGGGTGTTATCTTATTGGTCAAAGTAAGATTATAGATTGCTTTCAATTTATGAACATTTTGTCTGTAAAGGCTGGATGGTTTGGCCCAGAAGTCAGTGAATCTTTTGGGACCGCCCCTTTGTTAGATATGAGAAATCATGTCTTGGTTTTCAGCGCAAGGTTCCCACCGCAAATGCTGGGCTTGCTCCCATCTGGGAAGCATCAAGTGATAGATCTATCCCTGTTTTTCCTGGGTGAGGATCCCACGGATGGGGGAAAGCGGTTTAAAGGTTATGTAATGACCCGCAAAGGGACCTTGTGTTTGCCAGTAGCTGATGATGGCATTATGATGAGAATGAGGATTCAATGTGGAGGCCACAGTTAGGTCTCTGAGCGTCCAGCCATTCCTGAGTGAGTTGGACGCCCGGTTCCTTAAACTTGTGTATCTGCTCTAAATTTTTATGGTCCTTTGCCCAAGTTTAGTCCACGTGGGGGATGTTGCAAGTTCCTGCGGATCAAAAACTGTGGTCAGAAACAAGGGTCACAGAAGGGTCAGAACTTGCTTCCGAGGACCAAACTGGGCAAAAGGTCAGGAAGCGTCTGGCCCAACCTCTGGCAGGAGAGACGGGACTGAAAGAAACAGAGTGAAAAGAGCTCATCAGAAAGTCAAGCCTTCCTGAAGAATGCTGGATTTCGGAGAAAACTGAGGATCTGCTGCAAAGATGATGCCTGATGACCTGTGTTAAGCTGAAGAATCTTCATGAAGGATCCTGAATGTAGCAAAAATGATAACAAATGCCTTGTGTTGAGCTACAAAGTGTGTAACTGGTAAATGACCCTGATAGGTAATTAGATTTATCCCATATTACCTTAAAGGACGACACACCCGGAGAGAGAGAGTAAATTGATTATTTGTAATGTCCATGTGGGCGAATCAACATGCGAGGAGCTGGACTCAACCAACCAGCCCCCACTCTGCTCCAGCCTCAAAGCCTTCACCTCACCAGATCTGCATACCCGCATTCTCCATCAGGAGACCAGAATGTTAGGTAATATTTAATCTCCATAACCCTGGAACCTGAAATAAACACACATGACAACAAGGAAGACATTTTACCCTGAGTCCCCAAAACATGGAGAGTTAACGCAGAGAAACCTCCTCCGAGGCTTCCCCACGTCACTCCTGTGTGCTCCTAGTTCATCAGGGGCTTTATTCACAAAGGATGGGGGAGAAGGCGGGCCTTCTCAAGTTACAGAGGTACAGAGGTTTCTTACAATCAACATCCTTGCTCAACCTTTCATGAACAGCCACAGTAGTTGGCAAACACAGAGATTCATGATGTGTTAATAACACAAAATGGGCATCTTTTAGGCCTCAAAAAGATACAATTATAAAAATACCCAACATTCCCTCCTGATGTGACTTTTTGAGCAAGAAAAGATGGCTGTGTCTCAATTCAGGGTCTGCATCCTTCGAAGGACCCAGCCTACTCGGCCGACGTGGGCTGGATCCTCCGTCGGCCGGGTAGACCGGATGTTAACGGCTGTGAATTTGGACAGGCCTAGCGTTCATGAATTCCCGCCTCTCCCTCGGCGAACGTTCCGTCGCCTAGCAACCGTGGAACCGCTGAGCAGAAGGGAGAAGGAAAATGGTGGCGCTCGAAGCATTATTGAGCTTTTTAATAATTTCCTTGCTTCTGGAGGAGTTACAAGAGATGTATCAACGGCGAAGGCATTTTCTATTGCTCAGGCTGAGAAGCAACAATGAACAGGTAAAGTAGTTTCTATTAAGTAGCCTTTACCTATCGGCTATAGCTAGCTTACTGGATAGTTTTAGCTACTTCTTACAGGTTGCAAACATACTCCGTATTAAATTCGAACCTTATACTCAAATACAACTTCAAATCTTTTATACTTACTCAACTACAAAAGCTCCCCACCAAAAGAGTTACTCAAGTAAGAAGAAAAACAATGTGAAAATGGCTTAAATAAAAAAAAATCATTCTAAAATATGGATATCATTAAATAACAAATAACTGCTAGCAGAAAGAGCACATTACACTACCTGTAGAAGGACATCTAGTGAACGAAAATAAAAACTTGTTATATGACTTACAAAACTTAATTATGGACAGCACTTTCAAAACATAATTGATCTTTTGGTCTTCATTGCATACATTGTTCAAAAGTTAATTTTTTAGAATTGTGAAAGAATACCATGAATATGTACAATATTATCACATTTACAATTACAGCTTTGAAATAAAACTTTTTTTTTCTGTATTTCTCTTTAACCAGACTAGACCCAGATACTGCAGGATTAACCTGAGTGTCCCAGTCCTCGACCGTTTCTTCAACCAGCAAGATCCGAGACCAGACTTTCGTGTGAGCAGGGAGTCCCTTTCAGTGCTGCTGAATCTGCTGAACCAAGATCGGCGTCATGGTTGGGGTGCCACAATTGAGACCCTGGTGTTTCTTTTCTGGTTGGCAAGTGGAGCATCTTACAGGGTGGTCTCCAGAGCGTTCGGGATACCTCGTTCGACTGTTTACCGCATCGTCCACAGAGTCACGGAGGAGGTTGTGACCATTCGCCATCAGGTCATCCACCTTCCAAAGACCCCTGAAGACCTGGAGGTGGTGTCCCAGGGGTTTGCAGGGCTGGCACAGCACAGAGCTTTTGTTAAAGCTGCAGGTGCCATCGACGGCTGCCACATCAGGATCAAGCCTCCAAGCGGCCCTGATGGTCACTGCTACAGGAACAGGAAACTGTTCCCCTCTATCATCCTGCAGGCTGTGTGTGACCATCAGGGCCGCTTCATTGACACTTACGTGGGCTGGCCGGGGTCGGTGCACGACTCCAGGGTGCTCCGCCACAGCCCTCTGTACAGGCAGTCAGTCTACCCTCCTCCAGGGCACTTCATCCTCGCAGATGGTGGGTACCCATGCCTACAAAGCCCACTCCCACTCATCACTCCCTACAAACGTGGGAATTAAGGTGTAGCTGCCCAGCGCTTTAACAGCCATCATTCCAAGGCACGCTCTGTGAAAGAGCGTGCCTTGGAATGATGAAAACCAGGTTCAGAGCCATCTTCCTGCAAGCGCTGGAGGTCCACCACACCTTTGTGCCTCACGTAAGTGTACGAAATATTGATTTTCACATTTCTTTGAAATAAATTTAAATTAATTATTTTATGTATTACAGGTTGTTACCGCTTTTGCCATCCTCCACAACATCTGCCTCAGTGCTGGAGACTTTGTGGTGGCGGAGGATGAGCCTGAGGAGGATGGTGGAGATGATGAGGGGCTGGTCTGGAGGATGTCAGCGGTGCACGCTGGCGGGACCAGATGTGCTGTGAGGTGTCTGCCCTGGAGGGGGTTCCACTGGACCATGACTACTGTTAACAGGTAATAAATGAATGCATTTTTTTTAAAATAGCCTAACATTTCACCAATAGTATGTAGATTTTGTATTTATTATCTCCTATTTGTCTATGTTTCAGTCTTGGTCATGTAGCAGCCGTCGACAGCCAGCCCTGCAAACCGATGGACGATGCAGTGGACAGTCAAGATGCATCTTGAAGCCCTCTGCAGACCACCCAGTAGGATGATTCACTTGTCAACCTGAAAAGTGCAGCCACGGGTCTCAGCTCCAGCACTCCATCCATGACAGTCATCTCTTCAGCAGATCCAGCAGCCCTGTTAGAGACTTCCTGCTTAAGTTTTTGAAACGGTCTTGGAACAGGACACTCAGGTTAATCCTGCACCATATATTAGATTTTTCTATTATTTTGTATGTTTCCCTTAAATATTTTGTGTATATATGTTCAAACATGTTGGATCTACATTTTTGTAAATAAAACTATTAAGTTTGATCCATTTCTGCATTATTTTCTATATTGCATTATTTGTTTATTACATTTAACAATACACGTTATAGAAAATAATCTTCAAGTTCATTTTAATACTTTCTCAAGACATTCTCAATATTTTAAATATTTTAATATTGCTTTTAGAAGCAATTCAAATGCACCCACAATAGGCAGTTTTATGTTTGTTTTTTTAAATTAAAATGATCAAAATAACGCACTAAAACAATGTTTTTGGGACTGTTGGAGAGCTAATTCAGAGAAAATAGTTTGCAAAGCTGAGCCTGAGCAAAGATGTGATAACAGTGTTTAATACTTTCTAAGGGTCTTAATTTGACCCAAACCGATTGATCACCTTTTAAAACTTTTCAAGACCCAGTGGATACCCTGTAATATTAAACAATTCACATTTGTAAACAAAAATAAACTTCAAGAGTTTAATAAAGAACTGATTTTATTTAGATTATAACATTTATTAGATATGGTTAATCTTTATTTATCATTTTTTCAAGCAGACTAAAAAGCTTCCTGTCATGGTCTGCGTCAGCCCCCTTCCTTTATGTGCCTCCTGGTGTCCTCCATCCCTCTAGATTCCCTCTTGTGTCCCTTTGTTCCCCAGCTTCTCTTGTGCTCTCTTAGCGCCCTCATGTGTCCTTGTCTGCATCCCTGTTATGTGTCTTATGTTGTAGCCCTTTGGCGCCCTCTTGTGTCCTTTTTCTGTGTGTCAGTTTAGTGTCTGATATCTTTTTCACTAGTTCCTCCCAGGTCATCTCCAGCCTCGTTGTCCTCCAGCTAGTTTGTGTGAGTCCTTCCCTCTGTCTTTAGGAAATTGTTGTTTAGTTTTGTGTTGAGGTATTTGCCATCCTCTGTTTCTGTTTTCCCCAATGAGTTGATTAGTGTCACCTGCCTTCCCTCCAGCAGCTCACCCCACACACCTGCTTCCTGTTTCCCTGATTGCTTCTCCCAGTGTATTTAAGCCCTGTCTGTCTCTGTGTTCTTGTCGGTCCATTAATGTTTGCTTGTTGTTCTTGTCAGCCTCGTCTCGTTCCTGTTCCTAGCTTCTAGTGATTCCAGTGTTTTCCAGTGTTTGTAGTTCTCTGAAGTTTTTGATTACTCAGTTTAGATTTTTGGATTTTTTGGTTTGGGCTCCCTGCTTCTTGGACTACTCCTAATAAAGGATTTTATTTTCATCATCTACCTCCTGCTTTGTTCATCTGGTTTTCTGCATTTTGGGTCCTACACATCCTACCACATCAAATCCTGACACTTCCCAAAAGTCTCTCGTCTCTCAATTGCCCTCTGCTGCTCTGCCTCCCTCTGCAGCCTCATGTCCTCCCTGATGAGCTCCAGAAGCTGGTCATCGCTGTCCCTTCTCCTTTTTCTTGCACCCTGCTGACTTCCTCCTGGCTGACCATCTTCATCCTCACTCTCCTCCCTTTCCTCCACTGCTGTACTTGGCCCTGGAGTGTCCTCACGGATAAAGGCAATTAGGACAGGCGGACTGATTGAGGGTCTCTGTCCTAATAACTCATCCATGAGGTCAAACCAGGGCCAAGTAGCAGCAGTGGGCTTCCCACTAACCCCCTCTCCTGACCCTGGATACTTGCAATCCTAGGTTAAACAAAATAGAATTATGTCATTTTACACAAATACCAACAAACCTGTTTAAACTTTTTCGAGTTGGCATGTATTCATGTTATATTTTTCCACACACATCTACATAATTTATATTTTTTCTTTAAATTATCCCTTTTTTTTTTNCCCTGTTAGAGACTTCCTGCTTAAGTTTTTGAAACGGTCTTGGAACAGGACACTCAGGTTAATCCTGCACCTTATATTAGATTTTTCTATTATTTTGTATGTTTCCCTTAAATATTTTGTGTATATATGTTCAAACATGTTGGATCTACGTTTTTGTAAATAAAACTATTAAGTTTGATCCATTTCTGCATTATTTTCTATATTACATTATTTGTTTATTACATTTAACAATACATGTTAAGGAAAATAATCTTCAAGTTCATTTTAATACTTTCTCAAGACATTCTCAATATTTTAATATTGCTTTTAGAAGCAATTCAAATGCACCCACAATAGGCTGTTTTATGTTTGTTTTTTTAAATTAAAATGATCAAAATAACGCACTAAAACAATGTTTTTGGGACTGTTGGAGAGCTAATTCAGAGAAAATAGTTTGTAAAGCTGAGCCTGAGCAAAGATGTGATAACAGTGTTTAATACTTTCTAAGGGTCTTAATTTGACCCAAACCGATTGATCACCTTTTAAGACTTTTCAAGGCCCAGTGGATACCCTGTAATAATAAACAATTCACATTTGTAAACAAAAATAAACTTCAAGAGTTTAAGAACTGATTTTATTTAGATTATAACATTTGTTAGATACGGCTAATCTTTACTTATCATTTTTTCAAGCAGACTAAAAAGCTTCCCAAAAGTCTCCCTTCTCTCCTGTGCCCTCTGCTGCTCTGCCTCCCTCTGCAGCCTCATATCTTCTCTGATGAGCTCCAGAAGCTGGTCATCGCTGTCCCTTCTCCTTTTTCTTGCACCCTGCTGACTTCCTCCTGGCTGACCATCTTCATCCTCACTCTCCTCCCTTTCCTCCACTGCTGTACTTGGCCCTGGAGTGTCCTCACGGATAAAGGCAATTAGGACAGGCGGACTGATTGAGGGTCTCTGTCCTAATAACTCATCCATGAGGTCAAACCAGGGCCAAGTAGCAGCAGTGGGCTTCCCACTAACCCCCTCTCCTGACCCTGGATACTTGCAATCCTAGGTAAAAAAATAAAATTGTCATTTTACACAAATACCAACAAACCTGTTTAAACTTTTTAGATTTAGCATGTATTCATGTTATATTTTTCCACACACATCTACATACTTTATATTTTTTCTTTAAATTATCCCTTTTTTTTTTTTTGCCTGGATGGGGCTTACCTTCCCCTGGATGGACATTTTCTCCAGAATACTCCTAACATGTAAGAAAAAGAAACAGGAAGAGAAAAGATAGAGAAAAAGAGGACAACGGGTTATTCCTTTCATGTTTTGGCAGACAAAACTGAACTCAAACAAAAAAAAAAAAAAATGAGATACCTCCATGCCACAGACGCCGAATGCTTTGCTCTGGTGAACATGTGGTCCATCTCCGCTCGAAGCTTTATGAATTCTCGGGTTTTGTCTTTAGTCCCTAAAATATTAAAATCAGGGTGAAAACGTAGCGGGAGAAGTGCGACACCGAGCGGCCGAACATACGAGCCAAGACCGCAATACAAGCACTTTTACTGTAACATTTCTAACTAAAAATGTTCGTGGATCAAAAAAAGCCCTTACCCTAACAGTTTTCAAGTTTATACTTACATTTATACATGCTATCTTCTCCAACAGCTCCCGCTTCACTGTCCGCCATTGTTTGTAAAAGTTTTTCTGCCGGCCAGCCCGCAAGGCATCTTGGGAAATGCTACCCATTGAAGGATACACTGGACCCATCCTTCATTCAGGCGAAAAGAAGGCCGCATTCGTCGACCGCATTTGAAGGAGTCTTCAAATTGGGACAGGCCTAGTCGCGACGCTGTGACGTAACCGGCCGACGTAGGATGCAGACCCTGAATTGAGACACAGCCGATGAAACCAATAAAACACATTATCATGAAATTAGGACACACCTTACCAACCTGGAATTTGAAATGACCAATTAATTAATCGAATCTTAGTTCAAAATTAAACCAGACATCAAACCCAATTTTATCCTGTATTTCTAGCTTTATTAATTTATTCCCCCTGAATGCTACCTTTGAGTAATAACAATAAAAATTAAATACATTATCCTGTCAACAAAACCCAGAGCAAGAGTTAAGACACACCCATCAACCTGGAATTTGGAATAAATAAACCAAACACCAAAACCTACATAATAATCTTGAGTTCCTAACTTTATTAAGGTAACCCACATCAGTTGTCATCAAAAACCACATAAATTTAATGACCCTTGTGGATCTTATGCTCCACATCTGTCGTTACCTCCTGTGCTGTCTTGTAGGACTGAACAGGTGTCACAGGATCTGCATATTCAGTGGCTGGCTGACACCTGGTACTGGTTTCCTCCGAACTTTGTGTCTGACCTCTGCACCTCATCTCCAGTTCAGGTGTAATATCTCAGTCACAGACTGTGCTCTCAGCTTTGCGTCGTCCTGCTGACGTGTTGACGCAGGATGGAGTTGGGTCACTTCCTAAGAGCTGACTGGCCCACAGCAGGATTTTGTGGTTTTACATCAGCGTTAGTACCGGTTTGAGCTAACTGACCCACTTGGTTCGTGGTTTAACATTAGCTCAGATCTGAACACCCTCCTGTAAAACCATTCAACTGAGTAAGGTCTGCTTATGGCAGGAACACCAAGTTTAACATGATTTAGTCGTATGATAAAACGCTGAGATATGAAAACTGTAAAGCATTCATGTACTGCATTCTATCACCTAAGAAAATAACCCACTAAAGTAAAACTGCATAATCTAAACAATAATACCGAACATGGTGACACTAGCTTACATCTATCAGACTAGAAAATTTAAACACTAGGTCTCATAAAATCAGAATGTTCAAATTAAACCACGTCTACTTAACTAGTCTAAAAAGAAATTAATACACCAGGCTGAAATATGTAGTTTGGGGCTGTTTAAACTATCTATATGGAACTGTCTAAAGTTTGCATTCCAGTAAAGGAACAGCCTACCACGTGTGAAATAGAGACCATCTTGAGTCAAAGTTGTATTTTTAATCTTAGTTTATGCGCAAAAGGTATCTTCGGACCCAGATTAGCTGCTTCACAGCTAATCTGGGTCCGTCTGACAAAACCAGAGCTATGCTGGAATGGTAAAAGAGTCTGTCATGCTAAAATGGCATAAGCTATTTATAAGGTTATGTGCCTCTTAAAACACAAAATCATGAATTTTCCCTTCTAATTCTGTAACTTGGGGTCAAATCCATAAAAGATTAGGGGGCTACTTAGGTCTAAAACCTACGTGATTTGTTTTTCTAATAACTACATGATCTTTTAGAAAGGGTATTTATTTATTTATTTTAATAAAATAATAAAAAGGCTTGTAGACCAGAAAATCTAATTTAACTTGAGGCAATCGCATGAATCATCTCAATCATATTTGGCCATCCATTCAGCCGATGAATGTGAAGGAGTTCGAGGATGGATGTATTTATCCCTGCTTAACTGTATTTCCTTAACATTCTATCTACGTAAGTCATGTTGTTTACTAGTTTAGTAAGAGTTATCATGCAGATAAGAGCAATGACTTTTTCAGATAGTATTTAGCTAATCATCACACCTCCTTTCTGTCTGTCACACACTCACTCACTCACAAACTTTTTGCTCATTTCTAATTAGAATTTTGACCATAAAGATCTTAGAAATTAAATGTAAAATAAAGATTTCAGAACCAAACATTTCTGTCCCTACGTTCTATACCTAATCATCACTTCCTCAAACATTTCTTTAAAACTTCCTATTGCCTTCTCTCTTTTCTCCACCTGTCTCCTCTGCCTCCCTTTCTGCCTTTCTTTCCTCTCCGTCTATCCTTTCCTTCCTCACCTGTCCAATATTTCCTTCTTCCATTCGCCTTTCTTCTAACTTCTCACACTCTTTCCATATCTGATTGCAGCCTTACCAAATCCCCCCACCGCAATAAACTAACACTTCGCTGTCTCTTCACTTCTTACCCTTTGTTCCTTTGTTCCTATATCCCATAAACACAAACACACACACACACACACACACACACACACACACACACACACACACACACACACACACACACACACACACACACACACACACACACACACACACACACACACAAACACACAAACACACCACAAACACAAACACACATAANACTTTTTGCTCATTTCTAATTAGAATTTTGACCATAAAGATCTTAGAAATTACATGTAAAATAAAGATTTCAGAACCAACCATTTCTGTCCCTACGTTCTATATCTAATCATCACTTCCTCAAACATTTCTTTACAACTTCCTATTGCCTTCTCTCTTTTCTCCACCTGTCTCCTCTGCCTCCCTTTCTGCCTTTCTTTCCTCTCCGTCTATCCTTTCCTTCCTCACCTGTCCAATATTTCCTTCTTCCATTCGCCTTTCTTCTAACTTCTCACACTCTTTCCATATCTGATTGCAGCCTTACCAAATCCCCCCACCGCAATAAACTAACACTTCGCTGTCTCTTCACTTCTTACCCTTTGTTCCTTTGTTCCTATATCCCATAAACACAAACACACACACACACACACACACACACACACACACACACACACACACACACACACACACACACACACACACACACACACACACACACACACACACACACACACACACACAGAACAGATCAGGACCTCGGCCGAGACACACACATTCAGGCTTCAGAACTTCGGCCCAAAACTTCTCTCACACAAACAGAAACGGACCTGCAGGCTTTCACTCACACCAATCAGAGCTTTGACACACAAATTAAAAAACCACAAAGCGACATACAACACAAATACAGAAAACATGCCAGTCACCAGCGACAACCTAAACAATACACAACACAGAAACCGGCAAGCCCATCCATAAAAATGGAACGCAGCCCCATGTTACACATAACACAGACCGGGAAATTAGACCGACTTGAGATCTTTAAGCCAAATACGGTGATTAATTTGGAGTATTTTTGTAGCCCCTAAAAACAATGAGTTTACATAAGTGATTTTGCATAATCCAACCCTATTACGACCCACATTCCGCCGTGGGATGTCTTATGTACGCAGACAAAAGACTGAATTACAACCTCTCTCCGTTTGCCTCTCCTCTCTCAGATTACTATCCGCTTACCGTGGCTACACATCACCACCTCTCCCCCAGTGGCGCAGGCATGCTGCCAAGCCAGTATACCTTTCACATACATGTTCAGTAAACCCAAAACGAGTGGGGTGCGCAGTCCGGGACTCGCTGCGAAAACATCTCAATGCACTTCCATGTAGCCAGAACTAAACAGCCCACCTGCCGGCAACTGCAAAAAGGGGTGTGTGCCTGTGCCAAACTGCGGTCGGCTGCTTTAACACAGCGCTTTAACTGAGGTAAACGGACCAGCTTCTCAGCCAGGGCATGAAACATCTTTCATGCGTGGATTGCTAACATCACTTCCAGCGCAAAATCACTGTCGTCCAATTAGGAAAAAGGTGCAATTAATGTAGTTACTCACCCAGCGTGCTATTCAGCTGGCTGTCTGCTCTCCGGTTCGGAGCTTTTCCACCAGAGCTGATCCATCGTCTCCCGTCTTTTTCCGGTCATCAACCAAACTTTCTCA
This sequence comes from Nothobranchius kuhntae, assembly GCA_006942095.1. NCBI lineage: Eukaryota > Metazoa > Chordata > Actinopteri > Cyprinodontiformes > Nothobranchiidae > Nothobranchius > Nothobranchius kuhntae. The sequence continues at coordinate 771,187 of SSNQ01034428.1, forward strand.
CACACTCAAGAGGTTCACACACACGGCCACAACTGGCCCACCTCAATCAACTTAAACCACACTGCCAGTGGTTAAAGAAACAGACGCAAATTAATGAATTAACTTACTCTCCTCCGCGTTGTAAATTCGTCCTGAGTTCCAAGCGAGAGAGCCCGTTGATGAAAGGTTGTCTGCAGAGGTATGTAGCCGGCCGACGGGACAATTTGCAGCCCCCCGGTGTCACGACGTGCGCGGAGTGAAGCGAAGCAAAGGCGAGGATCCAGACCGGGGAGGAAGCAGGCAGACAGGTAGGATTAATTCCACAGGTTTATTAAGACGCACGCTGACACTGGAACAATGACACCACAAGGAACACAGAACAGAAGGGGTTTAAATACATGAGGAACGGGAGCTATGGTGATTGGGAAACAAGAGGCAGGTGGAAGCAAATAACGGAGACACAGACTACAACCTAGGAGAAGACAGGACAGGGTGTGACAGTACCCCCCCCTCAAAGGGCGGATCCCAGACGCCCACAGGAACCAGGAGCAGGGCGGGGGGAGGGGGACCCGGAGGGAGGGCCCAGAGGACGATGAAGAGGCGGCAAGGATCAGCAGAGTCCGGGGGCCGGCGCCTGCGGCCGATGAGGCGACGGGCCCGTGGAGGCCGGCGCCTGCGGCAGATGAGGAGGCGACGGGCCCGTGGAGGCCGACGACTGCCGCAGATGAGGAGGCGACGGTCTAGTGGAGGCTGGCACCTGCGGCAGATGAGGAGGCCAGGGAGCCTTGGAGGCCGGCGCCTGCGGCAGATGAGGAGGCCAGGGAGCCTTGGAGGCCGGCGCCTGCGGCAGATGAGGAGGCGGCGGGCCCTTGGAGGCCGGCGCCTGCGGCAGATGAAGAGGCGACGGGCCCTTGGAGGCCGGCGCCTGCGGCAGAAGAGGAGGCGACGGGCCCTTGGAGGCAGGCGCCTGCGGCAGAAGAGGAGGCGACGGGCCCTTGGAGGCCGGCGCCTGCGGCAGAAGAGGAGGCGACGGGCCTCTGGAGGTCGGCGGCAGAAGAGGAGGCGACGGGCCTTCGGAGGCCGGCGCCTGCGGCAGAAGAGGAGACGACGGGCCCTCGGAGGCCGGCGCCTGCGGCAGAAGAGGAGACGAGGACGGACTCTTGAGGGCCTGCGTCTATGATAGAGGAGCTCTGCAGGCTGGGCCGGCGACAAAGTCTTTGCAGGCTGGGCCGGAGCGGCCCTCAAAACCACCATCGGAACCGTAGACCGTGGAGACGCTGGGCTGGACGGAGCTTCGACCTCTTGAGTGCAGAGAGCATCCCCAGACAAGGCGACGTCAGACGAGGCAACGTCGTCAGACGAGCCGACTTGGGAGGCGACATCAACGGACGAGCTGACTTCAGAGGAGGAGGCGACGTCGTCAGACGAGCCGACTTCAGAGGAGGCGACTTGGGAGGCGACGTCGTCAGACGAGCCGACGTCAGAGGAGGCGACGTTGTCAGACGATCCGACTTCGGAGGAGGAGGCGACGTCGTCAGACGAGCCCACTTCGGAGGAGGAGGCGTCGTCGTCAGACGAGCCAACTTCAGAGGAGGCGATGTCATCAGACGAGTCGACTTCGGAGGAGGAGGCGATGTCATCAGATGAGCCGACGTCAGAGGAGGCGACTTGGGAGGCGACGTCATCAGACGAGCCGACTTCAGAGGAGGCGACGTCATCAGACGATCCGACTTCAGAGGAGGCGACGTCATCAGACGAGCCGACTTCAGAGGAGGCGACGTCATCAGACGAGCCGACTTCAGAGGAACCGACTTCAGACGATCCGACTTCAGAGGCCACGTCATCAGACGGGCCGACTTCAGAGGAGGTGACGACTTCAGACGAGCCGACTTCAGAGGAGGCGACGTCATCAGACGAGCCGCCTTCAGAGGAGGCGACGTCATCAGACGAGCCGACTTCAGAGGATACGACTTCAGACGAGCCGACTTCAGAGGCCACGTCATCAGACGGGCCGACTTCAGAGGAGGCGATGACTTCAGACGAGCCGACTTCAGAGGCCACGTCATCAGACGGGCCGACTTCAGAGGCGACGTCGTCAGACGAGCCGACTTCAGAAGGGGCGGCGACGTCGTCAGACGAGCCGACTTCAGAGGAGGGGACTTGGGAGGCAACGTCGTGAGACGAGCCGACTTCAGAGGATGCAACTTGGGAGGCGACGTCTTCAGACGAGCCGACTTCAGAGGAGGCGACTTGGGAGGCGACGTCGTCAGACGAGCCGACTTCAGAGGAGGCAACTTGGGAGGCGACGTCATCAGACGAGCCGACTTCAGAGGAGGCGACTTGGGAGGCGACGTCGTCAGACGAGCTGACTTCAGAGGAGGCGACTTGGGAGGAGACGTCGTCAGACGAGCCGACTTCACAGGAGACAACGTCATCAGACGAGCCAACTTCAGAGGAGACGACGTCATCAGACGAGCCGACTTCAGAGGAGGTGACTTGGGAGGCGACGTCGTCAGACGAGCTGACTTCAGAGGAGGCGACTTGGGAGGTGATGTCGTCAGACGAGCCGACTTCACAGGAGACGACGTCATCAGACGAGCCAACTTCAGAGGAGACGACGTCATCAGACGAGCCGACTTCAGAGGAGGCGACGACTTTAGATGAGCCGACTTCAGAGGCCACGTCGTCAGACGATCCGACTTCAGAAGGGGCGGCGATGTCGTCAGATGATCCGACTTCAGAAGGGGCGGCGACGTCGCCAGACGATCCGACTTCAGAGGAGGCGACTTGGGAGATGACGTCGTCAGACGAGCCGACTTCAGAGGAGATGACTTTGGAGGCTACGTCGTCAGATGAGCCGACTTTGGGGACGTCATCAGAGGAGACGACTTCAGGGACGTCATCAGAGGAGACCACTTCGGGGACGTCATCAGAGGAGACCACTTCGGGGACGACTTCAGAACAGGAAGGGGCGTCGACTTCAGAACAGGAAGGGGCATCGACTTCAGAACAGGAAGGGGCGTCGACTTCAGAACAGGAAAGGGCGTCGACCACCCTCGACTTCTGATCCGGGGCGTCGGCTTTGGGTCCGGGGGCGTCGACTTCTGGTCCTTCGATTTTCGGACCGTCGACCACTGGACCGCTGGCCTCTGGACCGGAACCGGAACCGTCTGCTTCTGGCCCAGAGGAGTCGACTTCTGGTCCCTCGACTTCTGAACCGCCGAGTTTTGGACCGGATCCGGTACCGTCTGCTTCCGGGTCGGCAGCAGGGCCGCTGCTAAGAGAGCTTGGAGCGATGAGGAGAGGTGGGAGGTCAGCTCGTCCAGCTGTAGCTCCCTGAGGCTGAGCGTCCAATGGAGCTGGGCCAGCTCAGCCCGCTGACCGGCGAGCTCCGCTGGGGGAACCCCGCGCTCACTCCTCTGGTGCTGGGACGAGGAGGATAGGACGTCCAGGTGAGACTCCTTGCGGCTGAGGAGCTCACAGAACCGGCCGAGCTCCGCCCGTTGCTCCATCAGCCGGGCCGCGATTGCTGCCCCTTCCTCTGCAACCGATGGAGGCTCCGGTTTGGCAGGAGACGGGACTGGTAGTCTGACCAGGGGCGTGTCCAAACCGCCGCGCCGAGACAGAAAACCTGCCCAATCCCCGACAGGGCTCTAAAGGTGTGCAGGTTTCCAGGGAGTTCATAAAAAGAATGTTGAAGTTTTAGACAAGCTTCCACCAGGACACCATTGAAGGTAATCATTGCCACAGAAGTGAGGAACAGACAATGAAATTATTCTTTCAATAGATTACCTTTCAGCAGGGAACTCTGAGAGGCTGCAGGCACACCAGTGAGTTTGTGGCTGCTACGCAGGGGGAGGGGGGAGGGGGCTGAAGCGGGGGAATAGTAAAGATGCAAAAACTACCTTTGTTAAAAGAAACGTAGGTTAACTTAGAAAATGTGTGCGCAATTTTTAATTGTCAAAAACTCCAGCGAACCAAGCACATGAAGACGCCAATCTTTTAAAAATGGGCTTTATATGACATATTTTGTGCTCTAAAACAGAAAATGTAAGCCTTGTTTATATGGTACAGAATGACTCAAGTCCCCTGTTTGCCTGAAACCAATGACACTGGTCCCCTGTTAGATGGTAAAGAGTGACGCCCACATTATGGTAATAGATGTATAAATGAACGGTATTTGGCAAAGTTTGACAGAAAGGAATTACATAGTGTTTGGTCATTTAAATATGTCTTCAATGATTCTTCCCAGTGCCCTGCAGAGGAAAATAAACAATCTGCTTTTAGATGAACTCCAATAGTCACAAAGTAGATATTTAGAAATGCAGATGGAAATTTTATCATGACAGAAAAAACACTAGGTATATTTTTCTGATCCCTTTAGTCTTTGTCACATCAAGATTTGAATGCGTTGGTGAACTGATAAGATATATCTTTGTAAATAATTTTATCCTAAGTGTGATAAAGGCTTCAGGTCACTCCACCATTAGAATGTCAGCACATATCCCATTTAAACTGTCCATACTAAGGAGACATTTCTGACAACAGTCTCTGAAATCTGTTATTCATATCAAAATAAAATAGTTTTTCTCTTTTAAGTTCCAGCTTTGCAAGTTTGTTTCCATATACTGTGTGTTTAGAGCATTTCAATTTTACACAATTTAGATTATAGAAGGTGCACTCCTGGACTGTTAAGAATGACGGAGGCAACACCATTATGAATGAGTAAAGACAGAGGAGAAAAGTTTCCTTAATAAGGGAAAATAATTAAGCTAAATTAAAGGCCATATAAAGTAAATGCTTATAATGCTGACCTTGGTATTATTTCATGCAGCCATGACACTTTGGAATGACATGCAAACCATTATTTATTTTCAAATGTGGACTATTTCTTTTTGTAATATTTGTTTTGCAGAAACATGTTTAAACAATGACACCAAAGTTAAAGTTTCCATTTTTGAAAGAGACCAATAAAGTCTAAAGTAGTAAATCAGGTGAAAGAATGGGTGAAGTTAACTCAACTGCAGTATATGGAGGTCCATACTTTGATAGGTAGACACCATTCAGAGATCCAAGTCCCCTCTTGGTAAATCATTTAAAAATAATTAAAGTTACATTTTCAGTTATATTATAGTAAAAACAGCTTAAAAGTACATTTTCTATTCTTTTTTTTTTAATGGTCAGAAAGCGAAGTCCACTTTTCATGATTTAGTCCGATAGCCCAATGTGTGTGTGTGTGTGTGTGTGTGTGTGTGTGTGTGTGTGTGTGTGTGTGTTAAACAAAGAGAAAGACTGAAAGAAAGACAGCTGACCTCTGGGAAGTAGGATGGTGTGATAACACTCAGAAATGATAGTTTAGCCCTGGAGAGCACTTGACACGCAATATCTACCTTCTCAGATCAGCACACACACACACACACACACACACACACACACACACACACACACACACACACACACACACACACACACACAGCTGTCACACTGAAGGGTAAACAAACAGCGCCAAGGGTTTTCAGAGCATGCTGGGAAAGAAGAATCAGCCTCATCTGTATGTGTCCATGCCAGCAGCAGTTTGTGGGTGGGAGTGGCGTCTGTGTGTATGTCTGTGTGAAACATAAGTAAAGTGGACCAAATTGAGTATATTGCCACTCAAGAAATAGACAAGGGGAGACCAGAGAGAGAAAAGTCAGTGTGGGCACAGAGCTCCTAAAACTCATCACACCTCCTGTCTGATGCTCCCCTATTCCCCGTCCATGTCTCACCAGCAGACAGTATGATGGAAGTCAGAGACGACTGCTTTATAGGCTTCTCAGGTGGGATGCTCTATACATCTCACTATATGTAGCAAGTATCTGTTTTTAGATTTTATTACTATTCGGACTAGTAATGTGAGAGCCATTTTAACTGAAGGTGTAGTTATTGGTTTTGACACTAGATGGAGGCAAAACCACTGATCTTTTGAACAAGTCACTGTCTCCACCTCTATTTAATCATGGTGCAAAATGGGCACAGGTGTGTTGGATGGAGACAGGGGCAAACAGTTTTGGACCGTGCTGAAGCAGGTTAGATTATGTTGGAGCTTACAGAAGGAATTGATTGACTATGGGAACAAATGTCAGATGGAGCTGTAAGAAAATAAAAGAACAACATTTTATTTCACCCCACCCGTCAACTGGTCTGTCCTCTTCCATCACCTGTGGTGGATGGGTTTCGTTTGGAGATACTTTGGCCCCACATTCTAAGTCCAAAACTTGCCTAACAAACAAGGGGATTACAAGCACAACCTGATAGTCAAAGGCCAGGAGGAAACAGGTTCCACTGAAGTGGATCGGGCCCTCTTGGAGGTGCTGCTGGATCGGGTCCTGTTGGAGGTGCTGCTAGATCGGGTCCTGTGCGAGGTGTTGGTGGATCGGGCCCTGTTGGAGGTACTGCTGGATCGGGTCCTGTTGGAGGTGCTGCTGGATTGGGTACTGTTGGAGGTGCTGGAGGATCGGGCCCTGTTGGAGGTGCTGCTGGATCGGGTCCTGTTGGAGGTGCTGGTGGATCGGGTCCTGTTGTAAGTGCTGCTGGATCGGGTCCTGTTGTAAGTGCTGGTGGATCGGGTCCTGTTGGATGTGCTGCTGGATCGGGTCCTGTTGGAGGTGCTGGAGGAGCGGGCCCTGTTGGAGGTGCTGCTGGATCGGGTCCTGTTTGTTAACTTGTTATTTGCTGTTATATCGCGAGAGTATCTGTTATATCGCGAGAGTATCTGTTATATCGCGGGAGTTCTGGAAGCCCAGGTTTTGTTGTTGTGTGAGCGGGGAGAAAATGGCGCAGGAATAAAGCTTTTGGAATGAGACAACGTCGTCTTGTATTTTGAGTTAACACTGTTGGAGGTGCTGGTGGATCAGGTCCTGTTGGATGTGCTGCTGGATCAGGGCCCTGTTAGAGGTGCTGGAGGAGCGGGCCCTGTTGGAGGTGCTGCTGGTTCGGGCCCTGTTGGAGACAACGCTGTCTTTGAGTCCGGAACGAGCCGCTTGGGCCGCTTTGGTTCACGCTGTTCTGGCCGTTCACCTGCAGGAGCTTTGCATCTTAGAAGAAATATACAGGTTGCGCAAGCCTAATAAAGAGGTATGTGTAGCGCTTCCAAATGAGTTAATTTACTGATGAGCGTATGCATGCCTACTCTCATGGGAGACAAGATGGTGCCCATGAGTGGCTGTGCGTCTGCTAGGTTCCTGATCTGTTTTGGTTATTTGTTGTTTTTTATTGTTTTTTCTCTATCTGGTGCGGAGTCCCTGCTAACATATGATCGAGACTTACTGTTGTCGATCAGGTCCGCGATGATCAACCTCCAGAACTCCGATACCGGACCCGCTTTCCCACCGCCTCTGGAACCTGGCGCTAACCCAGGTCTCGGCCCTCTGTTACCTGTCGGCCTGCCGCTGCCCAGGA
>SSNQ01034429.1:0-17937 GCA_006942095.1 Nothobranchius kuhntae
TGGATGTTGTTACCATGCAATCTGCTGTAATCAAAGGACATACAGCAAGTTCTAGAATGCTCTTTATGACATCATCATCATCATCATCACTTTGATGCCTATATGCATGTTGTTGTGCTCATCTCATCAGTTCTACAGATCACATCTGCAGATCACACCTACAGATCACATCTCTAGAGACGCACCGATGTGAACACATACCCTGTTAGAGCACGTTTTTGTTTTGAACCTAATAAATCAGAACAATGAAACTGTTCCAAACAGCAAGAAGAAGGAGAGACACGGGTCTTCAAGACCAAACTGGTACTCCTGATTCTCTCAGCCGAGAGAATGCTAGCCTTCGACAAGACAATGAAGGACTCCATAAAATTGTGGAAGACCTTCGTAAAACTATAGAAACAATTAGAATTAGGAAGTCTAAATGGATCCAAAATGAAAAAGAGGACATTTTAGAAGAAAATCACTTTCTACGTGAAAAAATCACTTCACTGCAAGAGGAAAATCAGAAATTATTTCTCAGTTTTAATGAAAAATTCAACAACCAACTGGAACATCTGCAAAAAACAACACAAAGTCATGGAAGAACAAAGTCTTAAACTCCAGAACGTTAAATTGGACTTTGAGAAGGAGAGGAAAGACAATAAGTTACTTTGTGACCAAGTTGGGGATCTGAAGAGAAAACTTGCCTTTAGTAACAACAAGTTATCTCAGAAAACCGAGAAAGTTGGAGAACTAGAGGAAAAACTAGAAGAACAGACTCTGGGGCTCCAAGCCACACATTTTAAACCCGACGGTTCTGAATATGAGTGTAGGTTCCTGCGCGATTTAAACAGCTCCCTCTCTGAAAAACACAAAGACTTCGAAGAGAAACTCAAACACACTACCATAGACCTGGAGAAGAGTCGAGAGAACATGGAAATTCAGAAAATAGCTTTGGATCAAAGCGTTTTGGACTTCCATTATGCCTGTGAGAAAATTAGCAGCCTTGAATGCCAAACTGAGGAGTTTCTAGAAGTTACTAGCGCTCTGGTTGAGGATAATGAACGCTTGGAGGAGAATGTTGAGCATTTAACGGAGAAACTTACAACAAACCAGGTCCTAAATCAAGTCCTTCATGAACAAGTCCTGTATCTAAAAGCTAAACACACAGAATCTGAAAAGTTAGTCCAGGCAGAGGAGAGTTTGTCTCAGTCAACCAAATGAAGAAAGAAACCCAAGCGTCAGAAGAAGAAACTTTTTCAAACCTTTAAAAGGAAATATTTCTTTGACCTTTTTTCTTTCATCTTTCATCTTTTTACTTTCATCTTTTTTCTTTCATCTTTTTTCTATCTTCTTTCATATTTTTTCTCTCATATTTTTTCTTTCTTCTTTCATCTTTCATATTTTTTCTTTCTTTTTTCTTTCTTCCTCTTTTTTCTTTCTTCTTTTTTCTTTTCTTTCTCATTTTTTCTTTCTTCTTTCTTTCTTCTTTCTTTTTTCTTTCATCTTTTTTCTTTCTTCTTTCATCTTTTTTCTTTCATCTTTTTTCTTTCTTCTTCGAAAGATGAAAGACAGAAGAAAGAAAAAAAGATGAAAGATGAAAGAAAAAAGATGAAAGAAAAAAGAAGAAAGAAGAAAAAACCGATGAAAAAGAAATAAGATGAAAGAAAAAAGATGAAAGAAGTAAGAAAAAGAGAAGAAAGAAAAAAGAAGAAAGAAAAAAGAAGAAAGAAAACAGTTGAAAGAAAAAAGATGAAAGAAAAAAGAAGAAAGAATAAAGAAAAAAGAAAAGAAAAAAGAAGAAAGAAAAAATTTGAAAGAAAAAGATGAAAGAAAAAACATGAAAGAAAGAAGAAGAAAGAAAAGATAAAAGACGAAAGAAAAAAGAAAAAGAAGAAAGAGGAAAGAAAAAACAAAGATGACAGAAAAAAGATGAAAGAAAAAAGATCAAAGGAAAAACATCAAATAAAAAAGATCAAAGAAAAAGGATCAAAGAAGAAAGAAAAACTAAGAAAGAAAAAAGATAAAAAGAAAGAAAAATGATGAAAGAAGAAAGACAAAGAAGAAAAAAAAGAGAAAAGAAGAAAGAAAAAAGAAAAAAAGATGAAAGAAAAAAGATAAAAGAAGAAAGAAAAAACAAAGATGAAAAAAGAAGAAAGATGAAAGAAAAACGAAGAAAGAAAAAAGATGAAAGAAAAAAGATGAAAGAAGAAAGAAAAGAAAATAGAAGAAAGAAAAAAGAGGAAGAAAGAAGAAAGAAAAAAGAAGGAAGAAAAGATAAAGGAAAAAGAAAAAGAAGAAAGAAAAAAGATCAAAGAAAAAAGATCAAAGAAGAAAGAAAAAAGAAAGAAAAAAGATCAAAGAAAAACGATCAAATAAGAAAGAAAAAATATCAAAGAAAAAAGAACAAAGAAGACAGTAAATCTTTTTTCTTTCGTCTTTTATCTTTTTTCTTTCTTTTTCTCTCTTCTTTGATCTATTTTCTTTTATCTATTTTCTTTCTTTTATCTTTTTTCTTTCTACTTTGATCTTTTCTCTGATCTTTTTTCTTTCTTATTTTCTTTCTTCATTGATCTTTTTCTTTGATCTTTTTTCTTTCTTTTTTTCTTTCTTCTTTGATCTTTTGTCTTTCTTTTTTCTTTCTTCTTTGATCTTTTTTCGTTCATCTTTTTTCTTTCATCTTTCTTCTTTCTTCTTTTTTCTTTTCTTTCTTCTTTCATCTTTTTTCTTTCATCTTTCTTCTTTTATCTTTTTTCTCTCATCTTTTTTCTTTCTTCTTTTTTCTTTGATCTTTTTTCTTTCTTTTTTCTTTCTTCTTTGATCTTTTTTCTTTCATCTTTCTTCTTTCTTCTTCTTTTTCTTTCTTCTTTTTTCTTTCATCTTTTCTCTTTTTTCTTTCTTCTTTTTTATTTTCTTTCTTCTTTCAACTTTTTTCTTTTAACTTTTTTCTTTCATCTTTTTTCTTTTTTCTTTGATCTGTTTTCTTCCTTTTTCCTTTCTTTTTTTCTTTCATCTTTTTTCTTCCATCTTTCTTTTTTCATCTTTGTTTTTTTTTCTTCTTTTTTCTTTCTTCTTTTTCATCGTTGTATTTCTTTTTTCTTTCTTCTTATTCTTTCTTCTTTTCTCTTTTCTTTCTTCTTTCTTCTGTCATCTTTTTTATTTTTCTTTCTTCTTTTTTCTTTTCTTTCTTCTTTTTCATCTTTGTTTTTACTTTCTTCTTTTTTCTTTAATCTTTTTCATCTTTTTCTTTCATCTTTTTTCTTTCTTCTTCTTTATTCATTTTTCTTTATTTTTTCATATTTTTTCCCAAATTTTTTCTTTCTTCTTTTTTCTTTCTTCTTTCATCTTTTTTCTTTCATCTTTTTCTTTCTTCTTTTTACTTTCTTCTTTCTTCCTCTTTTTTCTTTCTTCTTTTTTCTTTCTTCTTTCATCTTTTTTCTTTCATCTTTTCATCAAAAGATGAAAGAAAAAACAAAAATAAAAAAGAAGAAAGATGAAAGAAAATAGATCAAAGAAAAAAGAAAGAAAAACAACGATAAAAAGAAGAAAGATGAAAGAAAGAAGATGAAAGAAGTAAGAAAAAGAGAAGAAAGAAAAAAGTTGAAAGAAAAAAGATGAAAGAAAAAAGAAGAAAGAAGAAAAAAAGAAGAAAGAAAAGAAAAAAGAAGAAAGGAAAAAGAAAAAAGAAAAAGATGAAAGAAAAAACATGAAAGAAGAAGAAAGAAAAGATAAAAGAAAAATGAAAAAGAAGAAAGAAGAAAGAAAAAAGATGAAAGTAAAAAGATCAAAGAAAAAGGATCAAAGAAAGAAAAAATAAGAAAGAAAAATGATGAAAGAAGAAAGAAAAAGAAGAAAGAAAAGAGAAAAGAAGAAAGAAAAAAGAAAAAGATTAAAGAAAAAAGATGAAAGAAAAAAGATAAAAGAAGAAAGAAAAAACAAAGATGAAAAAAGAAAAAAGATAAAAGAAAAAAAGATGAAAGAAAAAAGAAATAAGGAAAAACGAAGAAAGAAAAAAGATGAAAGAAGAAAGAAAAGAAAATAGAAGAAAAAAGAGGAAGAAATAAGAAAGAAAAAAGAAGAAAGAAAAGATAAAAGGAGTAAGAAAAAGAAGAAAGAAAAAAGATCAAAGAAAAAATACCAAAGAAGAAAGAAAAAAGAAAGAAAAAAGATCAAAGACAAAAGATCAAAGAAGAAAGAAAAAATATCAAAGAAAAAGATCAAAGAAGACAGTAAATCTTTTATTCTTCTTTTATCTTTTTTCTTTCTTTTTCTCTCTTCTTTGATCTTTATTCTTTGATCATTTTTCTTTCATCTTTTATCTTTTTTCTTTCTGCTTTGATCTTTTTTCTTTGATCTTTTTTCTGATCTTTTTTCTTTGATTTTTTTCGTTCTTTTTTCTTTCTTCATTGATCTTTTTCTTTGATCTTTCTTCTTTGATCTTTTGTCTTTATTTTTTTCTTTCTTTTTTTCTTTCTTCATTGATCTTTTTCTTTGATCTTTCTTCTTTGATCTTTTGTCTTTATTTTTTTCTTTCTTTTTTCTTTCTTCTTTGATCTTTTTTCTTTCATCTTTCTTCTTCTTTTTATTTCTTTGATCTTTTTTCTTTAATCTTTTTTCTTTTATTTTTTTCTCTTATCTTTTTTCTTTCTTCTTTTTTCTTTGATCTTTTTTCTTTCTTTTTTCTTTCTTCTTTGATCTTTTTTCTTTCATCTTTTTTCTTTCATCTTTCTTCTTTTTTCTTTTCTTTCTTCTTTCAACTTTTTTCTTTTAACTTTTTTCTTTCATCTTTTTTCTCATCTTTTATCTTTCTTCTTTTTTCTTCCTTTTTCTGTGATCTTTTTTCTTCATTTTTCCTTTCATATTTTTTCTTTCATCTTTTTTCTTCCATCTTTCTTTTTTCATCTTTGTTCTTTCATCTTTTTTCTTACATCTTTCTTTTTTCATCTTTGTTCTTTTTTCTTCTTTGTTCTTTTTTCTTTCTTCTTTTATCTGTTCTTTCTTCTTTTTTCTTTCATCTTTTTTCATCTTTTTCTTTCATCTTTTTTCTTTCTTCTTTTTTCTTTATTTTTTCATATTTTTTCTCTCAAATTTTTCTTTCTTTTTTCTTTCTTCTTTCGTCTTTTTCTTTCATCTTTTTCTGTCTTCTTTTTTCTTTCTTCTTTCATCCTCTTTTTTCTTTCTTCTTTTTTCTTTCTTTTTCCTTTCTTCTTTCATCTTTTTTCTTTCATCTTTTTTCTTTCTTTTTATTCTTTCTTCTTTTTTCTTTCATCTGTTTTTCGTCTTTCTTAATTTTTCTTTCTTCTTTTTTCTTTCTACTTTCATCTTTCTTCTTTTTTCTTTTTGTCTTTTCTCTTGTCTTTCATCTTTCCTCTTCTTTTTCCTTTTCTTTCTTCTTTCATCTTTTTCTTTCATCTTTTTTCTTTTATTTTTTTCTCATCTTTTTTCTTTCTTTTTTCTTTGATCTTTTTTCTTTCTTTTTTCTTTCTTCTTTGATCTTTTTTCATCTTTTTTCTTTCATCTTTCTTTTTCATCTTTGTTCTTTTTTCTTCTTTCTTCTATTTTCTTCTTTTATCTTTTCTTTCTTCTTTTTCTTTCTTCTTTTTTCTTTTCTTTCTTCTTTCAACTTTTTTCTTTTAACTTTTTTCTTTCATCTTTTTTCTCATCTTTTATCTTTCTTCTTTTTTCTTTGATCTTTTTTCTTCATTTTTCCTTTCTTATTTTTTCTTTCATCTTTTTTCTTCCATCTTTCTTTTTCATCTTTGTTCTTTTTTCTTCTTTCTTCTATTTTCTTCTTTTATCTTTTCTTTCTTCTTTTTCTTTCATCTTTTTTTCATCTTTTTCTTTCATCTTTTTTTCATCTTTTTCTTTCATCTTTTTTCTTTTCTTTCTTCTTTTTTCTTTCTTCTTCTTTTTTCTTTCTTTTTTCATATTTTTTCTCTCAAAATTTTTCTTTCTTCTTTTTTCTTTCTTCTTTTGTCTTTTTCTTTCATCTTTTTCTTTCTTCTTTCTTCCTCTTTTTTCTTTCTTCTTATTTCTTTTCTTCTTTCCTTTTTCTCTCTTCTTTCATCTTTTTTCTTTCTTTTTATTCTTTCTTCTTTTTTCTTTCATCTTTTTTCGTCTTTCTTAATTTTTCTTTCTTCTTTTTTCTTTCTACATTCATCTTTTTTCTTTAATCTTTTTTCTTTCTTCTTTTTTCTTTTGTCTTTTCTCTTGTCTTTCTTCTTTTTTCTTTCTTCTCTTTTCTTTCTTCTTTTTAAAGAAAGGAAAAAAGAAGAATAAAAAAGAAGAAAGAAAAGAAAATTGAAGAAAGAAAAAAATTGATAGAAAAAAGATGAAAGAAAAATGATGAAAGTAGAAAGATGAAAGAAAAAACAAAGATAAAAAAGGAAGATGAAAGGAAAAAATAAGAAAGAAAAGAAAAAACAAGAAGGAAGAAAGAAAAAAAACAAGAAAGAAGAAAGAAAAAACAAAGATGAAAAAAGAAGAAATATGAAACATTAAAGAAAAAAGATGAAAGAAAAAAGAAGCAAGGAAACAAGAAGAAAGAAAAAAGAAGAAAGAAAAGAAAAAAGAAGAAAGAAAAAAGTTGAAAGAAAAAAGATGAAAGAAGAAAGAAAAGAAGAAAAAGAAAAAGTTTAAAGAAAAAAGATGAAAGAAAAAGAAGAAAGACGAAGAAAGAAAAAACAACGATGAAAAAGAAGAAAGATGAAAGAAAATAGATGAAAGAAAAAAACAAAGATGAAAAAAGAAAGATGAAAAAAGATGAACAAAAAAGATCAAAGAAAAAAGATAAAAGAAAAAAGATAAAAGAAGAAAGAAAAAAGAAAGAAAAAAGATTAAAAAGATGAAAAAAGAAAGATGAAAAAAAGATAAAAGAAAAAAGATCAACGAAGACAGAAAAAAGAAAGAAAAAAGATTCAAAAAAGATCAAAGTAAGAAAAAAGATCAAACAAAAAAGATCAAAGAAGAAAGAAAAAAAGAAAGAAAAAAGATCAAAGAAAATAGATCAATGTAGAAAGAAAAAAAGAAAGAAAAAAGATCAAAGAAAAAGATCAAAGAAAAAAGATCAAAGAAGGAAGGAAAAAGATCAAAGAAAAAAGATCAAAGAAGACAGAAATTCTTTTTTTCTTTCTTCTTTTATCTTTTTTCTTTCTTTTTCTCTCTTCTTTGATCTTTTTTCTTTGATCTTTTTCTTTGATCGTTTTTCTTTCATCTTTCTTCTTTTATCTTTTTTCTCTCATCTTTTTCTTTCTTCTTTTTTCTTTGATCTTTTTTCTTTCTTTTTTTCTTTCTTCTTTGATCTTTTTTCTTTGATCTTTCTTCTTTCTGATTCTTTTTTCTTTCTTCTTTTTTCTTTCATCTTTTCTCTTTCTTCTTTTTTCTTTCTTCTTTTCTTTCTTCTTTCAACTTTTTCTTTGAACTTTTTTCTTTCCTCTTTTTTCTTTGATATTTTTCTTTCTTCTTTTTTCAATCTTATTTTTTCTTTCATCTTTTTTCTTTCATCTTTCTTTTTTCATCTTTGTTTTTTTCTTCTTTCTTCTTTTTTCTTTCTTCTTTCTTCCTCTTTTTTCTTTCTTTCTTTTTATTCTTTCTTCTTTTTTCTTTCATCTTTTTCGTCTTTCTTAATTTTTCTTTCTTCTTTTTTCTTTCTACTTTCATCTTTTTTCTTTCATCTTTTTTCTTTCTTCTTTTTTCTTTTTTCATCTTTCTTTTTTCTTTCTTCTTTTTTCTTTAATCTTTTTTCTTTCTTCTTTTTTCTTTTGTCTTTTCTCTTGTCTTTCTTCTTTTTTCTTTCATTATTTTTCTTTTTTCTTTCTTCTTTTCTCTTTTCTTTCTTCTTTCTTCTCTTTTCTTTCTTCTTTTCAAAGAAAGGAAAAAGAAGAATGAAAAAAGAAGAAAGAAAAGAAAATTGAAGAAAGAAAAAAATTGATAGGAAAAAGATGAAAGAAAAAAGATGAAAGTAGAAAGATGAAAGAAAAAACAAAGATAAAAAAGGAAGATGAAAGAAAAAAATAAGAAAGAAAAGAAAAGAGAAGAAGAAAGAAAATAGAAAAAAGAAGAAAGAAAAAAGATGAGAGAAAAAAGAAAAACGTTGAAAGAAAAAAGAAGAAAGAAGAAAGAAAAGAAAAAGAAGAAAGAAAAAAGAGAAAAGATGAAAGAAAAAGTAAGAAAGAAAAAAGAAGAAGAAGAAAGAAGAAAGATGAAATAATAAAGATGAAAGAAAAAAGATCAAAGAAGAAAGAAAAAAGGAAAGGAAAAAATCAAAGAAAAAAGATCAAAGAGAAGAGATCAAAGAAGAAAGAAAAAAGAAAGATCAAAGAAAAAAGATCAAAGAAGAAAGAAAAGAAGAAAAAAAGGAGAAAGAAAAAAGAAAAAGATTAAAGTAAAAAGATACAAGAAAAACGATAAAAGAAAAAAGAAGAAATATGAAACATTAAAGACAAAAGATGAAAGAAAAAAGAAGCAAGGAAACAAGAAGAAAGAAAAAAGAAGAAAAAAAGAAGAAAGAAAAAAATGAAAAAAAAAAAGATGGAAGAAGAAAGAAAAGAAAAAAGAAGAAAGAAAAAGTTGAAAGAAAAAAGATGAAAGAAAAAAGAAAGACGAAGAAAGAAAAAACAACGATGAAAAAGAAGAAAGATGAAAGAAAAATGATGAAAGAAAAAAAACAAAGATGAAAAGAGAAAGATGAAAAAAAGATGAACAAAAAAGATCAAAGGAAAAAGATAAAAGATAAAAGAAGGAAGAAAAAAAGAAAAAAGATTAAAAAAGATGAAAAAAGAAAGATGAAAAAAGATCAAAGATAAAAGATAAAAGAAAAAAGATCAAAGAAGAAAGAAAAAAGAAAGAAAAAAGATTAAAAAAAGATCAAAGAAAGAAAAAAGATCAAACAAAAAAGATCAAAGAAGAAAGAAAAAAAGAAAGAAAAAAGATCAAAGAAAAAAGATCAAAGAAGGAAGAAAAAAGATCAAAGAAAAAAGATCAAAGAAGACAGAAATTCTTTTTTTTCTTTCTTCTTTTATCTTTTTTCTTTCTTTTTCTCTCTTCTTTGATCTTTTTTCTTTGATCTTTTCCTTTGATCTTTTTTCTTTCATCTCTTTTCTTTTATCTTTTTTCTCTCATCTTTTTCTTTCTTCTTTTTTGTTTGATCATTTTTCTTTCTTTTTCTTTCTTCTTTGATCTTTTTTCTTTCATCTTTCTTCTTTCTTCTTCTTTTTCTTTCTTCTTTTTTCTTTCATCTTTTCTCTTTTTTCTTTTTTCTTTCTTCTTTTCTTTCTTCTTTCAACTTTTTCTTTTAACTTTTTTCTTTCCTCTTTTTTCTTTCTTCTTGTTTTCATTCTTATTTTTTCTTTCATCTTTTTTCTTTCATCTTTCTTTTTTATCTTTGTTTTTTTCTTCTTTCTTCTTTTTTCTTTCTTCTTTTTTCTTTTCTTTCTTCTTTCTTCCTCTTTTTTTCTTCTTTTTTCTTTTCTTTCCTCTTTTTTCTTTCTTTTTTCTTTCTTCTTTCATCTTTTTCTTTCTTTTTATTCTTTCTTCTTTTTTCTTTCATCTTTTTTGTCTTTCGTAATTTTTCTTTCTTCTTTTTTCTTTCTACTTTCATCTTTTTTCTTTCTTCTTTTTTCTTTTTTGTCTTTCTTTTTTCTTTCTTCTTTTTTCTTTTGTCTTTTCTCTTGTCTTTCTTCTTTTTTCTTTCATCATTTTTCTTTTTTCTTTCTTCTTCTCTTTTCTTTCTTCTTTTTAAAGAAAGGAAAAAGAAGAATGAAAAAAGGAGAAAGAAAAGAAAATTGAAGAAAGAAAAAAATTGATAGAAAAAATATGAAAGAAAAAAGATGAAAGTAGAAAGATGAAAGAAAAAACAAAGATAAAAAAGGAAGATGAAAGAAAAAAGATGAAAGGAAAAAATAAGAAAGAAAAGAAAAAAGAAGAAAGAAAAAAGAAAAAAGAAGAAAGAAAAAAGATGAGAGAAAAAAGAAAAAAGTTGAAAGAAAAAAGATGAAAGAAGAAAGAAAAGAAAAAGAAGAAAGAAAAAAGAGAAAAGATGAAAGAAAAAGTAAGAAAGAAAAAAGAAGAACAAGAAAGAAGAAAGATGAAATAATAAAGATGAAAGAAAAAAGATCAAAGAAGAAAGAAAAAAGGAAAGAAAAAGATCAAAGAAAAAAGATCAAAGAGAAAAGATCAAAGAAGAAAGAAAAAAAGAAAGATCAAAGAAAAAAGTTTAAAGAAAAAAGATCAAAGAAGAAAGAAAAGAAGAAAAAAGAAGAAAGAAAAAAGAAAAAGATTAAAGTAAAAAGATGCAAGAAAAAAGATAAAAGAAAAAAGAAGAAAGAAAAAACAAAGATGAAAAAAGAAGAAATATGAAACATTAAAGAAAAAAGATGAAAGAAAAAAGAAGCAAGGAAACAAGAAGAAAGAAAAAAGAAGAAAGAAAAGAAGAAAGAAAAGAAAAAAGAAGAAAGAAATAAGTTGAAAGAAAAAACATGAAAGAAGAAAGAAAAGAAAAAAGAAGAAAGAAAAAGTTGAAAGAAAAAAGATGAAAGAAAAAGAAGAAAGACAAAGAAAGAAAAAACTACGATGAAAAAGAAGAAAGATGAAAGAAAAAAGACGAAAGAAAAAACAAAGATGAAAAGAGAAAGATGAAAAAAGATCAAAGAAAAAAGAAAAAAGATAAAAGAAGAAAGAAAATGATTTAAAAAAACATGAAAAAAGAAAGATGAAAAAAGATGAACAAAAAAGATCAAAGAAAAAAGATAAAAGAAAATAGATCAAAGAAGAAAGAAAAAAGAAAGAAAAAAGAAAAAGATTAAAGAAAAAGATTAAAGAAAAAAGATAAAAGAAAAAAAGAAGAAAGAAAAAACAAAGATGAAAAAAGAAGAAAGAAAAGAAAAAAGAAGAAAGAAAATAGTTGAAAGAAAAAAGATGAAAGAAAAAAGAAGAAAGAATAAAGAAAAAAGAAAAAAGTTAAAAAGAAAAAGATAAAAGAAGAAAGTAAAATGATGAAAGAAGAAAGAAAAAGAAGAAAGAAAATAGAAGAAAGAAGAAAGAAAAGAGAAAAGAAGAAAGAAAAAAGCAAAAAAGATTAAAGAAAACAGATGAAAGAAAAAAGATAAAAGAAGACAGATAAAACAAAGATAGAAAAAGAAGAAAGATGAAAGATAAAAGAAGAAAGGAAAAAAGAAGAAAGAAAAAAGATGAAAGAAAAAAGATCAAAGAAGAAAGAAAAAAGAAAGAAAAAAGCTCAAAGAAAAAATATCAAAGAAAAAAGATCAAAGAAGAAAAAAGAAAGAAAAAAGATCAAAGAAATAAGAAGAAAGAAAAAACAAAGATGAAAAAAGAAGATGAAACATGAAAGAAAAAGATAAAAGAAAAAAGAAGCAAGGAAACAAGAAGAAAGAAAAAAGAAGAAAGAAAAAAGTTGAAAGAAAAAAGATGAAAGAAAAAGAAGAAAGACGAAGAAAGAAAAAACAACAATGAAAAAGAAGAAAGATGAAAGAAAAAAGATGAAAGAAGTAAAAAAACGAGAAGAAAAAAGACGAAAAAAAGAAAAAAGAAGAAAAAAGTTGAAAGAAAAAAGATGAAAGAAGAAAGAAAAAATAAAAAAGAAAAAAAAGATGAAAAAGATGAAAAAAGACGAAAGAAGAAAGAAAAAGATGAACGAAAAAAGATCAAAGAAAAAAGATAAAAGATAAAAGATCAAAGAAGAAAGAAAAGAAGAAAGAAAAAGATAAAAGAAAAAAGATGAAAGAAGAAAGAAAAAAGAAAGAAAAAAGATTTAAAAAAGATGAAAAAGAAAGATGAAAAAAAGATGAACAAAAAAGATCAAAGAAAAAAGATCAAAGAAGAAAGAAAAAAGAAAGAAAAAAGATAAAAAAAGATCAATGAAACAAAAAAGATCAAAGAACAAAGATCAAAGAAGGAAGAAAAAAGATCAAAGAAAAAGATCAAAGAAAAAAGATCAAAGAAGGAAGGAAAAAGATCAAAGAAGACAGATATTCTTTTTTCTTTCTTCTTTTATCTTTTTTCTTTCTTTTTCTCTCTTCTTTGATCTTTTTTCTTTGATCTTTTTCTTTGTTCTTTTTTCTTTCTTTTTTCTTTCATCTTTTTTCTTTCATCTTTCTTCTTTCTTCTTCTTTTGTCTTTTCTTTTTTCTTTTATCTCTTTTCTTTCTCTTTTCTCTCTTCTTTGATCTTTTTCTTTGATCTTTTTTCTCTCATCTTTTTTCTTCCGTCTTTTTTCTCTCATCTTTTTTCTTTCTTTTTCTTTCTTCTTTGATCTTTTTTCTTTCTTTTTTCTTTCTTCTTTGATCTTTTTTCTTTCTTTTTTCTTTCTTCTTTGATCTTTTTTCTTTCATCTTTCTTCTTCTTCTTTTTTCTTTCTTCTTTTTTCTTTCATCTTTTCTCTTTCTTCTTTTTTCTTTCTTCTATTCTTTCTTCTTTCAACTTTTTCTTTTAACTTTTTTCTTTCCTCTTTTTTCTTTGATCTTTTTTCTTTCTTCTTTTTTCATTCTTATTTTTTCTTTCATCTTTTTTCTTTCATCTTTCTTTGTGTCATCTTTGTTTTTTCTTCTTTCTTCTTTTTTCTTTCTTCTTTTATCTTTTCTTTCTTCTTCTTTCTTTCTACTTTCATCTTTTTTCTTTCATCTTTTTTCTTTCTTCTTTTTTCTTTTTCATCTTTGTTTTTTCTTTCTTCTGTTTCTTTAATCTTTTTCTTTCTTCTTTTTTCTTTCGTCTTTTCTCTTGTCTTTCTTTTTTTCTTTCATCTTTTTTCTTTCATCTTTTTTCTTTTTTCTTTCTTTTTTTCTATTTTCTTTCTTCTCTTTTCTTTCTTCTATTTCTTTCTTCTATTTCTTTCTTCTTTTTAAATAAAGGAAAAAAGAAGAATGAAGAAAGAAGCAAGAAAAGAAAATAGAAGAAAGAAAAAAATTGATGGAAAGAAAATGAAAGAAAAAGATGAAAGTAGAAAGAAGAAAGAAAAGAAAAAAGAAGAAAGAAAAAAGTTGAAAGAAAAAAGATGAAAGAGAAAGAAGAGATGAAGAAAGAAAAAACAACGATGAAAAAGAAGAAAGATGAAAGAAAAAAGATGAAAGAAAAAAGATGAAAGAAGTAAGAAAACGAGAAGAAAAAAGAAAAAAGAAGAAAGAAAAAAGTTGAAAGAAAAAAGAAGAAAGAATAAAGAAAAAACAAGAAAGAAAAGAAAATAGAAGAAAGAAAAAAGAAAAATCAAAGATGAAAAAAGAAGAAAGATGAAAGAAAAAGATGAACGAAAAAAGATCAAAGAAAAAAGATACAAACAAAAGATCAAAGAAGGAAGAAAAGAAGAAAGAAAAAAGAAAAAGATCAAAGAAAAAAGAAAAAGATCAAAGAAAAAAGATCAAAGAAAAACGATAGAAGAAAGAAAAAAGAAAGAAAAAAGATTTTAAAAAGATGAAAAAAGAAAGATGAAAAAAAGATCAAAGAAAAAAGATAAAAGAAAAAAGATCAAAGAAGAAAGAAAAAAGAGAAAAAAATCAAATAAACAAAAAAGATCAAAGAAGAAATAAGAAAGAAAAAAGATCAAAGAACAAAGATCAAAGAAGAAAGAAAAAAGAAAGAAAAGAGATCAAAGTAAAAGATCAAAGAAAAAAGATCAAAGAAGGAAGGAAAAACATCAAAGAAAAAAGATCAAAGAAGACAGAAATTCTTTTTTCTTTCTTCTTTTATCTTTTTCTTTCTTTTTCTCTCTTTTTTGATCTTTTTTCTTTGATCTTTTTCTTTGTTCTTTTTTCTTTCTTTTTTTCTTCCTTCTTTGATCTTTCTTTTTTTCTTCCTTCTTTGATCTTTTTTCTTTGATCTTTTTTCTTTCTTTTTTTCTTTCTTCTTTGATCTATTTTCTTTCTTTTTTTCTTTCTTCTTTGATCTTTTTACTTTCATCTATTTTCTTTTATCTTTCTTCTTTCTTCTTCTTTTTTCTTTTCTTTTTTTCTTTAATCTTTTTTCTTTATCTTTTCTCTCTTCTTTGATGTTTTTTCTTTCTTCTTTGATCTTTTTTCTTAGATCTTTTTTCTTTGATCTTTTTTCTTTCTTTTTTCTTTCTTCTTTGATCTTTTTCTTTCATCTTTTTTCTTTTATCTTTTTTCTCTCATCTTTTTTCTTTCTTCTTTTTTCTTTGATCTTTTTTCTTTCTTTTGTTCTTTCTTCTTTGATCTTTTTTCTTTGATCTTTTTTCTTTCATTTTTCTTCTTTCTTCTTCTTTTTTCTTTCTTCTTTTTTCTTTCATCTTTTCTCTTTCTTCTTTTTTCTTTCTTCTTTTCTTTCTTCTTTCAACTTTTTCTTTAAACTTTTTTCTTTCCTCTTTTTTCTTTGATCTTTTTTCTTTCTTCTTTTTTCATTCTTATTTTTTCTTTCATCTTTCTTTTTTTCATCTTAGTTTTTTTCTTCTTTCTTCTTTTTTCTTTTATCTTTTCTTTCTTCTTTTTTCTTTCATCTTTTTCTTTCATCTTTCTTTTTTCATCTTTGTTTTTTCTTTCTTCTTTTTTCTTTTTCAAAGAAGAAAGAAAAAAGAAAGAAAAAAGATAAAAAAGATCAAAGAAGAATTAAGAAAGAAAAAATATCAAAGAACAAAGATCAAAGAAGAAAGAAAAAAAGAAAGAAAAAAGATCAAAGAAAAAGATCAAAGAAAAAAGATCAAAGAAGACAGAAATTCTTTTTTCTTTCTTCTTTTATCTTTTTCTTTCTTTTTCTCTCTTCTTTGATCTTTTTTCTTTGATCTTTTTCTTTGTTCTTTTTTCTTTCTTTTTTCTTTCTTCTTTGATCTTTTTTCTTTGATCTTTTTTCTTTCTTTTTTCTTTCTTCTTTGATCTTTTTTCTGTCATCTTTTTTCTTTGATCTTTTTTCTTTCTTCTATTTTCTTTGATCTTTTTCTTTCTTTTCTTCTTTCTTCTTTGATCTTTTTCTTTCTTTTTTCTTTCTTCTTTGATCTTTTTTCTTTGATCTTTTTTCTTTCATCTTTCTTCTTCTTTTTTCTTTCTTCTTTTTTCTTTCTTCTTTTCTTTCTTCTTTCAACTTTTTCTTTTAACTTTTTTCTTTACTCTTTTTTCTTTGATCTTTTTTCTTTCTTCTTTTTTTCATTCTTATTTTTTCTTTCATCTTTCTTTTTTCATCTTTGTTTTTTCTTCTTTCTTCTTTTTTCTTACTTCTTTTATCTTTTCTTTCTTCTTTTTTCTTTCATCTTTTTCTTTCATCTTTCTTTTTTATCTTTGTTTTTTCTTTCTTCTTTTTTCTTTTTCTTTCTTCTTTTTTCTTTCTACTTTCATCTTTTTTCTTTCATCTTTTTTCTTTCTTCTTTTTTCATCTTTGTTTTTTCTTTCTTCTTTTTCTTTAATCTTTTTTCTTTCTTCTTTTTTCTTTCATCTTTTCTCTTGTCTTTCTTTTTTTTCTTTCATCTTTTTTCTTTCATCTTTTTTCTTTTTTCTTTCTTCTTTTCTATTTTCTTTCTTCTTTCTTCTCTTTTATTTCTTCTATTTTCTTTCTTCTTTTTAAATAAAAGAAAAAAGAAGAATGAAGAAAGAAGCAAGAAAAGAAAATAGAAGAAAGAAAAAAATTGATGGAAAGAAGATGAAAGAAAAAAGATGAAAGTAGAAAGAAGAAAGAAAAGAAAAAAGAAGAAAGAAAAAAGTTGAAAGAAAAAAGATGAAAGAAAACGAAGAAAGACGAATAAAGAAAAAACAACGATGAAAAAGAAGAAAGATGAAAAAAAGATGAAAGAAGAAAACGAGAAGAAAAAAGAAGAAACAAAGAAAAAAGAAGAAAGAAAAAAGTTGAAAGAATAAAGAAGAAAGAATAAAGAAAAAACAAGAAAGAAAAGAAAATAGAAGAAAGAAAAAAGAAAAAAAAACAAAGATGAAAAAAGAAGAAAGATGAAAGAAAAAGATTAACGAAAAAAGATCTAAGAAAAAAGATAAAAGATAAAAGATCAAAGAAGAAAGAAAAGAAGAAAGGAAAAAGAAAAAGATCAAAGAAAAAAGATAAAAGAAGAAAGAAAAAAGATTTAAAAAAATGAAAAAAGAAAGATGAAGAAAGATGAACAAAAAAGATCAAAGAAAAAAGATCAAAGAAGAAAGAAAAAAGAAAGAAAAAAGATAAAAAAGATCGAAGAAGAAATAAGAAAGAAAAAATATCAAAGAACAAAGATCAAAGAAGAAAGAAAAAAGAAAGAAAAAAGATCAAAGAAAAAGATCAAAGAAAAAAGATCAAAGAAGACAGAAATTCTTTTTTCTTTCTTCTTTTATCTTTTTCTTTCTTTTTCTCTCTTCTTTGATCTTTTTTCTTTGATCTTTTTCTTTGTTCTTTTTTCTTTCTTTTTTTCTTTCTTCTTTGATCTTTTTTCTTTGATCTTTTTTCTTTCTTTTTTCTTTCTTCTTTGATCTTTTTTCTTTCTTTTTTCTTTCTTCTTTGATCTTTTTTCTTTGATCTTTTTTCTTTCTTTTTTCTTTCTTCTTTGATCTTTTTCTTTCTTTTTTCTTTCTTCTTTGATCTTTTTTCTTTCATCTTTCTTCTTTCTTCTTCTTTTTTCTTTTCTTTTTTTCTTTTATCTTTTTTCTTTCTCATTTCTCTTTTCTTTGATCTTTTTTCTTTCTTTTTTGATCTTTTTTCTTTGATCTTTTTTCTTTCTTTTTTCTTTCTTCTTTGAGCTTTTTCTTTTATCTTTTGTCTCTCATCTTTTTCTTTCTTCTTTTTTCTTTGAACTTTTTCTTTCTTTGTTTCTTTCTTCTTTGATCTTTTTTCTTTCTTTTTTTCTTCTTTGATCTTTTTTCTTTGATCTTTTTTCTTTTATCTTTCTTCTTTCTTTTTCTTTTTTCTTTCTTCTTTTCTCTTTCTTCTTTTTTCTTTCTTCTTTTCTTTCTTCTTTCAACTTTTTCTTTTAACTTTTTTCTTTACTCTTTTTTCTTTGATCTTTTTTCTTTCTTCTTTTTTTCATTCTTATTTTTTCTTTCATCTTTCTTTTTTCATCTTTGTTTTTTCTTCTTTCTTCTTTTTTCTTACTTCTTTTATCTTTTCTTTCTTCTTTTTTCTTTCATCTTTTTCTTTCATCTTTCTTTTTTATCTTTGTTTTTTCTTTCTTCTTTTTTCTTTTTCTTTCTTCTTTTTTCTTTCTACTTTCATCTTTTTTCTTTCATCTTTTTTCTTTCTTCTTTTTTCATCTTTGTTTTTTCTTTCTTCTTTTTCTTTAATCTTTTTTCTTTCTTCTTTTTTCTTTCATCTTTTCTCTTGTCTTTCTTTTTTTTCTTTCATCTTTTTTCTTTCATCTTTTTTCTTTTTTCTTTCTTCTTTTCTATTTTCTTTCTTCTTTCTTCTCTTTTATTTCTTCTATTTTCTTTCTTCTTTTTAAATAAAAGAAAAAAGAAGAATGAAGAAAGAAGCAAGAAAAGAAAATAGAAGAAAGAAAAAAATTGATGGAAAGAAGATGAAAGAAAAAAGATGAAAGTAGAAAGAAGAAAGAAAAGAAAAAAGAAGAAAGAAAAAAGTTGAAAGAAAAAAGATGAAAGAAAACGAAGAAAGACGAATAAAGAAAAAACAACGATGAAAAAGAAGAAAGATGAAAAAAAGATGAAAGAAGAAAACGAGAAGAAAAAAGAAGAAACAAAGAAAAAAGAAGAAAGAAAAAAGTTGAAAGAATAAAGAAGAAAGAATAAAGAAAAAACAAGAAAGAAAAGAAAATAGAAGAAAGAAAAAAGAAAAAAAAACAAAGATGAAAAAAGAAGAAAGATGAAAGAAAAAGATTAACGAAAAAAGATCTAAGAAAAAAGATAAAAGATAAAAGATCAAAGAAGAAAGAAAAGAAGAAAGGAAAAAGAAAAAGATCAAAGAAAAAAGATAAAAGAAGAAAGAAAAAAGATTTAAAAAAATGAAAAAAGAAAGATGAAGAAAGATGAACAAAAAAGATCAAAGAAAAAAGATCAAAGAAGAAAGAAAAAAGAAAGAAAAA
>SSNQ01034429.1:17947-56583 GCA_006942095.1 Nothobranchius kuhntae
GCCGGAGGAGCTGGTGGACAAGGCCGGGGAGAGGACGGCCTGGAGCTCCCTAGTTGGGATGCTGCCCCCGCGACCCGGACCCGGATAAGCGGAGGAAGACGAGACGAGACGAGACGAGACCGGAACTATTTATTGCAGGGATTAAGTGAAACTTCGTATTAACTCCAAGGAAAGAGAGAGAGTCGGGTTTAAAATAGTTAAGAAATTTATTTCTACACAATTTAAACAAGACTAACTTAAACACTCTGTGTACTGACGGACCTAAGGTGGAGTGAGACGTGATGAATGATGATGGTGTGTGTGTGGAATGTTATTCAGAACCAGCAGATCTAGAGAAGCATTTAGTTCTGAGTGGGAGTGAATGTTTCGCTCTAAACTTTAGCAGGAGATTTATAACACACATGAAACGCCATCTGTCGGTCTACGTACCCAGGGGAAGCCTCCATCAGATCCAGAATGCCGAGGTCCTCGTGGACCCTCTTTGGTACCAAAGCCGGTAGAAAAGCAGCGGTGCCGACCAAACTGGTCTTGGAATGCTTCCAGGCCACGACAGGCTATCACTGGCGTCTCCAAGACCCTGAAGGGGTTGTGAGGTTCAGCTTTTATTCTGAAGGAACCGTTAGGGTCAGTTGTAACTTGCAACCGATTTTATCCAGCTTGTCTGAGGTTCTTTATGGCTGAAGAGGAAGTCTGGATGGCCTGTCCAAGACTTCTCTAGAACAATTTGAACTCAAGAAAAGGTGGCGTGGGATAGTTTTTATAATTGTCATATTTTGGTTTACTGGCGAATCAGAATTTGACATGCAAAAGAGGGTTTATACAAACACCACAGATAACCACGTCCAGCCCCAGAAACGAAGGTTCTGATTGGGTCAGACAAAAGGAAATGTGTCGTGTGGCTTTAGCATTATGTGTCATTAGTGTCTATAGCAAATGTTGTTGATTATGTATTTATCAAAATAGAGTTCTTTGTCTTCATCTTGACAGAAGTGAAACAGTTCAGATGAGCAGAGTGCATTAAAGACCTTGGCCACGATCTCATGTAGATTAGCCTGTCAGAGACTTTATGTCTCTGCTCGAGCAGAACAGCAGATCATGACCTTTAGGTCATAAACAGGACAATCATGACGCGACACTGTAAAAGGCGGTAAAAACCGCATTCAGCATGCACATTTTCCAGCACAAAAAAGAGCTCCGATCCTCTCTCCCAGACCGAGGCCTTGAAAATCCAATGCCCATCCGCATCCTCCAGCCCCTCCCATGAAGCGCTGAAAGCTATCATGGTGTTCTGGATTTCATCCAGCGATGGAAGAGCTCGCGGCCTGTTGCGTTTTACAGCCGGACGAGGTCTCTCACGATCACCTTTGTACACCCTGCGTGGAAATGCAAGGTTGAGCACTGCCCAGTCGTTGTAGGAGAGAACCGCTGAATGTGATAAATATGGCTTGAGAGGTTCGTCCTCAGCCACATCATGGATTAGACACAGCTCCTTAGTGTCATAGCTGAACCGGTACCCAAAACTACCAGTATAGCCGTAAGGTTCCGGCGGCCATATTTGCTCCAAGGTCTCTTTACTGCCAAAAGGAGGAAGCTGAACTCTACACATGTAGAATGTAGATTTGCGGGGAGCACCACCCCCTGCAGGCAGCTGATGGATCGCTATGGATTTTTCACAGAGCAAGGTCTGTGATAGCGGCGACAGCATGTACATGCTCTCCTCTTGCACCTCCTTCTCCTCTTGGGTAGAGGCTGAAGCATTGGTTGTAGACACTTCATCCATCTCCTCTTTCTTAACCATTTTCTTAGAGGTATTTCTTCGGCCTTTCACCATTCTGATACGTTCTCAGTCTGTCCGCTGAAATGGATCCGAGCTTTTAAAGAGGCAAGCAGGGTAGGAGGGTGGGATGTGGGGTATTACATATGAAAGGGAGGGGCTGTGGGAACTCTGGGGTGAGGTATCTTAACACAAAAGTTATCAATCCTAACTTGACATAAAGTGGTGCAAATTAAATACATCAAAGCAGATCAATATACATGTTGACAAAAGGGGACTACAATCAATAACTTCATGCCTCATTACACAACCGTCATCAATTCATTTCTTGACATATAGGGTCATTAAAGGTCATATCACAACATGCCCTATAGGTTATGAATTGTAAGTCGCTTTTGATAAAAGCATCTGCCAAATAAATAAACATAAACATATCACAAAAGGTCATAAAACAATACACCTGTCAAGTTTAACGTAAGGTGGTTTGGGGGAAAGGGCATAAAGTTCAAAGAATAATAGACCTGTCAAAAAGTTTGACGAAAGGTGGTTCCTTATATCTCATGTTTTCATGGCCTATTATATGAATAATGTAATACAATTAATCAAAGTGATTAAAGATCACATCTGAAGAACATACCTGCACCTATCACTGTAACTGTATTTATGTGTGCTGGCTCTATGACTGTTTCCTGGAGCAGACATTCTGTTGCTTACCTTCAGGTGCATTTGTGGAAAATGCCAACAAAAGCGTCCTGAGGAAGAAAACGTCTGTTTCCAGGAATCCTGAGGTTAGTTGTGTTGTTAACCAAATGAAAAAATAATAAGTGGGAACTGTTAATTATAAATTAACTGGACTATATTTGTAATCTGTAGGTGATGAGGAGGATAAATGAAATAACAGCACATCCTGGCTTGAAGGTGAGCTGCTGGACCAAAACACACCTTTTTATAAAAACTTATTAAACATTTGCACAAAGACATAAAAACATTATAGATAATATGTAAAATAATAAAACACTAATAAAGCAGCTACAAGTCATACCAATACACGTATCTCTCCTGTGTTTTAGCTATCTTCCACTTCTAGCTGATGGTAGCTTTGTGAGCTGCTGCTGGAGGCTACTAGGATCAAGGATGTGTGTGGTCATTTCAGTGTGAGCTGTTCTCTGGATCCACCAGGAGTTTCCAGATCCCAATGGTGATCCCGAAATAATATATAAATAATAATATCTGCAACAGTAATCATGTCTTTTTCGGATCAATAATAATAATAATGTGCAATCACTGTCATGGACATTTGGTTCTGGCACGGTGCTTTGATATAGGATAAAAATTATTGAATCTGTTTCTGGGAATCATAACTGATAACACTCTGACATGGAAACTCCATGTGAAAACATAAAAATATAAATCTCTAATGGCCTTTCTGTAGAATTAAGCCATTCATGGATGGAAACTCACCTTGTTCTCTTTACTGGTCCTTGGTGCTCGCATACATCACTTATTGTGTTCAAGTGGGGAAATACATACTGAAACCAAATGTTCTGAAATATTTGCCTTTTTATGATAATTTTAAAATAATTTTAATATAATTTTGAATCATTATTTCAATTTTTAGCATTTATCTTTGTGAAGCTCCTCAGGATTTTTTATCTTTAGAGGTGCTTTGTTAAAAATTAATTCTACAAAAAAGCCACACACACACACACACACACACACACACACACACACACACACACACACACACACACACACACACACACACACACACACACTAGGTGCCAAAGACAGTTTCTGAAGCTCTCCCATAAAACTTTCTAAGCTAGCTATTCGGAACATCCATTCAAGAGGCCACCGCATGTTTCATAATTCAGGAATTCGACCATTCGTACGAACATTCATTCATGAGAAGGAATGTAGGACAGTTTCTACAAACGTTTGATGAATGAGGACCCAGAAATGCCAGAAAACATATGCAAGAAATACCGGATGAAGGGCAAGTGTTAGATGTTTCTTCACTCCTACACACCTGAGTAATTAACAGGCCTGTGCAGAGTTAAATGTGGTGAGGAGAATATTAAGTTACTCCATTCAGGTGTGGTAGAGCAGAAAACAGAAAACTAGCAGGATGGTAGTCCCTCCTGGACTGGAGCTGCTGGAACTTTGGCTTTAATCACATGATTCCTTTAAGGTGG
Organism: Nothobranchius kuhntae; assembly: GCA_006942095.1. NCBI lineage: Eukaryota > Metazoa > Chordata > Actinopteri > Cyprinodontiformes > Nothobranchiidae > Nothobranchius > Nothobranchius kuhntae. Next base: position 21,917 of record SSNQ01034429.1, read on the forward strand.
ATAAGAAGAAAGGCTTGAAGATGAGTGTCACGACTCCTGAGTTCCTGGGTTAATTTAAAAGAAATTTAACTTATCCTGGTTCAGCACCCTAGACAGCGCCTTCCAGCTCTTGCCCCTCTATGCCGTTTAGAGGATCAGCACCACGGAGAGGGGCACCCTGAGACTCCTCCACACCTGCCTGCCTGCAGACACCAGCTGCGAGTGATCAGCAATCCCCCCTCATGCCTCTACAAAATGGAGCTGCTGCAGTTCACTCGAGGAGTTTCAGAATGGGAAAGAAAGAAGTCAAGAGGGAGGCAGTAACAAGGAGGATTGGTGCACTTCCTGGAGTGCAGCGGTTTCTTTGCCCAGTACCAGTGTGGGTTTCGGCAAAAGGGTTCCACTATGGATGCGGTAGGGCCCTTAGATCTGGAGGTCAGGTGGGTTTTGGCGAACAAGGAGGTGGTCTTGGCTGTGTTCCTGGACATAGAGAAGGCCTATGATATGCTGTAGAGGGATGGGCTGCTGGTGTCTCTGTACAGAGCTGGGGCGCAGGGGAGGATGTGACGGTGGATCAGGGGCTTCCTACGTGACAGAACAAACCAGGTGGGTTCGGTGCTATCCGAGTTGGTTGGGGTGGAGAATGGGGTTCCACAGGGCAGTGTGACATGACGAAATGGCCTGATTTTGAGATCCCATGGGTCATATGCACAGTAAGGTCAACTTGCCCTGGCTATCAAACATCCTACGTATATTTTCCCCTGACAGGAGTCTCGAAGTCTGCACGTAGCCCCTTTAATCAGAGCCTACTTTCTCACACCAGCTGGACTGCAGAAATAATAAAGAAATAAACAATAAGAATTTTCTCCTCCAACATCCATCACAGGAACTCACAAATAAACTCCATTATTCCCAGATGAAGAAGAAAAGAAGATTTTTATAGTTAAAAAAGAATCATTGAATGAACTTTTGTTATTGCTATTGATAGTAATTATAAATAATGAATTGCTCACTAATCTGTGCTCAATGATTGTTTTTAGTATGCTTACTTGACGAGGTCATAACATTTGCACTCAGACTAATGTTAAGTTAAAAATGTATGACACACAGGTAACCTTTTGCCTACATTCAGGGTCTCCATCACAGAGGGTGTGTTTCTGGATGCTTGGTAATCCCCTCGAATGTGCCAACCTGTGGTTGGCTAGTCAATCATAATATCCTCAGACTTGTCAACTCTTGGTTGGCTAACCAAGATAACATCAATTCCTAAAAACCAGATCACTCTGGTTTTCCAGCAGTTCGAACAGTCAACAGTTCGAGGGTTCTAGAGAATAGCTTCAGACCGGCCATCTGAGCACCTCTTTAACCAGGAGGATTTTGACACGTCGTCAAAACCTTAAACCTTTTCTCGCACCTGCGAAGCTGAACAACAAGATAGTTTTCCTGCAGAAAAGCTGATTTGTTTAGACTCCTTAAGAGTCCCCAGACGCTCGGTTCCATCCAACTGTTGTTACCTGGAGCACGATCCTGGACTGACCTGGTCATACTAGGAGTTAGTGTACGGACTCCGGTACCGGGGCCTCCGGCCCCCTCCTGACATCTCGGATCCGAAGGGCGTCTCCACTTGGGTACGTAGAACACAGTGAGATAGCGTCTCTATGCAGTTTTGATAGTAATAACGTTAGCTTATTTACAAACCAAATTATTTCATATCCACAATTCAGCTTTCTTGTGATTCTGACTCTGAATACCCTATATTCACACATAGGTTCCAGACACCCATCTCTTAGTTTGCATCCATTCACAGTAAATAATAGTTTAAACAATTTGTCAAGGCTTAATTACTTGTAAAATAAATTCTTATTTTGCTTATAAACCTGCCTGTTTCTTGAATCAAAGCGAAGTGTGTACAGTCCCTGAATAAACAAAGAATCCTAGAATATTCTGCCTAATCATTTTAAGACCAAGCAGGGGATCACAGCTATTGGTCCCAAGTAGTGGTAATAATAATAAATAGCTTTAAAGCAATTTATGTAATCCAATTTACCCTCTATTGTCATTACAGCAGTGTGATCAGCCCAGTTTTATTCAACGTCCTGGTCAACGGCCTGTTTGGCTCCTTGGGTGGTGATGTGGGATGATCGATGTTTGCGGATGATGGGGCTTTCTGGAAGCGTGGTCGGAATCTTCTGTATGTTTTTTGTAAGATGCAGGAGAGCTTGGACGGTGTGGTGTATTGGGCGAGACGCTGGGGCTTTGTGTTGTCCCCTACCAATCCTAAGTATATGGTTTTGTTGAAGGGTCCTGAGGTGGGGCTGCAGTTGGAGGGGCGGGGCTTGGTTACCAGGTGTCGTCGCATTCTGAATGCTATGATGTGTCTGGCCGGGTTGGACTGAGGGGTGGACAGAGCCACTTTGATGCTGGTTCATGAGGGTATGATCAGGTCGGCCTTAGATTATGGGAGTTTTCTGCCTTCAACCCTGAAGCAGCTGAATGTGATGCAGGCAGTGGCTCTGAGGGTGTGTACTGGGGCGTTTCAGTCGTCCCCAGTGGCAGCCCTCCTTGTTGAAGCTTGGGACATCCCTTGGAAGTTTCGGCGGGTCAAGTTGCGGCTCCGTTACCTGCTGCGGGTTAAGGGCATGGGGGAGTCTGCTCCTGCAATGGCATTGTTGAGCAGACATTTGGAATTTGAGGGGTCAAGCAGAAGAGTTGGGGGTGGTTTCCCGGATCATGTGAGGGGACGGGCAGAGGAGTTGGGCTTTCTCCAGTGGCCTGTGAGTTCTCATTTGGGTTCGACTGTGGTTCCGCCCTGGTTATTGGCTGAACCTGAGGTTGATTTTTCCTTCTTGGGTCAAGTTGGGGCTACTGGGAGGGCTGATTGATTTCATGGGTTTTCTGGGGACAGTTTGGGGATCTTATTTACAGTTATTTACGGATGGTTTGAAGGACCCGGTGAGTGGTAGAGTTGGGGAGGGGTTGGTGGTTCCGAGTCTGGGTTACAGCTGTGGCCGGCAGCTTCGGGATGGCTGTTCAGTGCTTATAGCTGAGCTGGTGGCTATTGTGTGTGCTCTACATTGGGTGGGGGAGCATGCTCCATCTCGGCCGTTTTATGCTCTGACCGGCTCCTTGCTGAGCTGTAGTTGCTGGACTGATATTTTTATTATTCTTTTAGGGTTAGATTACTAAGTCGGACCTCTGCCCTTTTGTTGAGTTTGCCATTTCAGAGTTTATTTACATAGACACCTTTTGTTAATAAAATTTCTGTACAATAATGCCTAGCCCCCTAATTTTGCTCCCACCACACTTACCTCCTGGTAATTCCTAGGCCCGGAGGGGTGTAACAATGAGCTTTAACTGACCTTTTCAGACAGAATAAGGAAGAATGTGATGGTCAGGAAAAATGAGGTCCTGTTGAGTGGACTCTACACCTTCTATCATAACAGTGGCTTAACAGGACCAGCCTAAAGGATCTCCTCAGAGATTCTCTACATCATTTTTAAATGTCGTCTATGACTGTGATATAATGTAGTTAAGTTTGTAGTCCCAAAATTACTGCAAACACCAATGCTTTGTTCTGAGGGCAAAGGCCAAGGGGTTCTTCAACATAGCCAAGGATGGTGGCGAGCTCTGTTTTTGCTGCCTTCTCCATGACACCATCTACCAACTCTCCAAGTCACTGCAGAGATCTGTGTCAGCCCTGGCTGAAGCTCAGAGTTGCCTGTCTTCCACTCAGGCTGTCGAAGAAAAGTACAAGTCAAGGTATGCTTCCTACCATGTGTTCTTTGATTAGGTTGTGTTGGTGTGTTTGGAATAAAAATGTCAAGACCAGCTGATAAATGACACAACGGAAGAGGCCCGATGATGCTCTGAGGAAGAGTAAAGCCTTCAGTCTCGTGATGGCTCCAGCAACACTGACGCACCGGCGCATGTATCTGGCTCATTAGAGCGACACCCGTGTCGGTGTGCATGTCATTAAGCACCAATAAAGCTGCTGTTTTGTTCATCAGAGATGCATCGAACTGTGTTTAAATGCAGGAGCGTCTCCCTCTGTCAATGGGATGAGTTTCTGCCACAAGTATAACTTTTGAAGCACGATTCCACTGTTACATCAAGGAGTCAGACAGAAAATGCAAGGTGGTCCATGATGGATCATTTTGTTCTGATATTGACAAATAAGTTATAAGTTTTCATTTCCTCATTTCATCTTGTTCCTCTTGGTTTCTGCTTGATCCATCAGAATGTTGTTTCTAAATTATTCTGTTTAAATCATTCATGCTATTTTATGCATTTGTTAAACGGAACTTCAATACATTAATAAAAGAATGTCGTCAATGCTGAGACATCACAGTGAAACGGGTGGGAATTTGGCCATCCCACCTGCCGTCAGAGCAGTGGGGTGGGGGTGGGACCGGCCCAAATTGGATAAACTTGATGTTGGTAGAGGCTCGCTTTTAGGTTTGTTTGCAGTGATGTTTATAACCCAGCAGGTGTCGGTAGAGTAATATGGTGACCCAGTGTTGACATGGTATCAATACAGTTTGGGTAATGTGCTGAAATGCTTCTACCTATCACTCATTCAGTCCAGACTGTCAGCAGGTAGGAGATAAACATCTTTAAATGTGCAAACGTTTGTCTTGCAAAAAGGAAAATTGAGTAGTTTTGTGTTGGTGTGTTCTCAAATAGATGGATGGATGGATGGATGGATGGATGGATGGATGGATGGATGGATGGATGGATGGATGGATGGATGGATGGATGGATGGATGGATGGATGGATGGATGGATGGATGGATGGATGGATGGATGAAAAGTCACCCATAAGTCTGTCTGCATACCTGTAGACCTGGGCCTAAATGGAGATCAGTGCTGGTCACAGACACCTATGAGGGAGTCCTCCTGATGGCAGCCAGCATGACAAGGCAAAGAAGGAGCTGACTGACTCTGTGCACCACTGTGAGGTTCAGTGACTTGAACTGTGGTATCCTGCAAGCCATGAGACTGACCAGTGCTGGCTAGGGGCAGACACGAGTTTCGTAAGTAATGGACCAATCTCACTGATGAATTTTAGGATTTAAGACAACGTCTTAACTTCGTAGTAATGTTTCCCTTGTTTTCAGATTTTGGTGATGAGGAGATAAACAAGCTCACTAGTCACTTCTGACCTCTTCTGCTGTCTGCTGGCGTGGATGTGGTCTTGATCCCTGATCAGTGGACAGTTCTCAAGGCTAATCTGTACACAGCAGGATTTACTCAAGGTACCTGGAAAATGATGGAAAATCACATTGATGTACCTGAACAGTAACATTACTAAACAAGTGCTTAAAAGGCTTTTTTTTTCTTGATTGCTTGCAAGAGCATAATGTTGTCTGAGCCTGTTGCAGGAACTGTGGAGAAAACCTGGCCTACTGTGAACAGGAAGCTGCGCCATCGGTGTCCTGACATCCTTTATCTTACGTTAAAGTAATTAGTTATAGTTACAAATGACCCTTTTTGTCCCAGGCATTTTGTGCATGCCTGCCCCCCCCCCCCCCCCCCCCCCCCCTTCAGCCAGAGTTATTTTCTAAGACACTTAATTAGGTTTTGAGCACGTCAAAGCTTACATTCCATCATTTTATTCATTGTTTCAGTTATCATGTTTCAACTATAATTCAACATAATTTGTTCTGTGTCATTATTATTAGTAGATATTTATATTAAATATATTTTTCTAAACTATATTTTGCCTCTGTCTCAAATTATTATGAAGGTGTAGTTTCCCTTGCATACCTAAATTACCAGCTTTCATCATCAATTAAATATTAAAGGGTCAATAACACGGATAATCCATATCTTAAGGGAATATTACATTTTACTGAATACCTTTATGTTCAATTCACAATTTATTAAAAGTTACCACTTACATCACATTACACCATTAACCCCTTGTATACCATCATCACAAATTCTCCTCTCCTGGCCGCATCTGGAGTATCACCATTAGTACCTTCTTCAGAAGCCTGACATCCTAAACACGTCTGCTGCCCCTGGTGGAGAATCTCACTTAGGAAGGTCTCATTTTATTTATCCATTACTGTTTTTATACAAGGGGTTAGGTAATTAAAGCTAGACATTATGAATAACAAGGGACGTGTCCTTTTGATTAACAGGGAGCAGATTAGCCATTTGCAGTAGCACTAGCAGCTTTAGGTAGCACTAGCAGCTGCTTGCTCCAGAGAAGTCCTCAGCCTTGGCCTCACATTAAATGTTGCGGCCTAAAAGGGTAGCAGAGTCGCTCAACCACAGTTTCCTGGCTGAAAGCGTCAGCCAACCTCCATTAGCTTCGGCTAGCTCAGTTAGCTCATAGCTATTTTGGCTCACAGATTTATGGGCATCAAAACTCGTCTCCTGATGTTGGGTGCATTCCCTGTCACTTTTCACCATTTATAGATGCATCAAGGGAGCAGAAACCCAAACTGAGACTTTGCTAGTCAACAAAGAATGAAGTGTGGGTTGGGGTGGACTCCACAGCATCTAACAAACAGGAAAATGCTAAAAGGCAAAAGAAAACTTTCAGATCACTGGAATCCTAGCGTGTTTCTTGGTGAACTTAAAGTCAAAAACACCCTCAGATAAAAACAAGTTCATCCACAGGACAGGCTGAGCAGTGAGATCGGGTTCAGTGAGCAGCAATGAGGAGTTCTGATGTCCATGTAGGGGACAACAAAACAGCAACTACATAAACATGAGGAACAACATCACAGAGACAAGTCTTTAGGCTCAGACTCAGCAGTCCATTTACGACGTTTGGAAAAGAGATGTCATTTAGAGGACAGCAGCGTTTCTTCTCATCAGATTTCCTACAACAACCAGAGAGCCTGGCAAAAATCCACTTGTGCTTGGAGAGAACATGCACTCCTCACACCGTCTGGGGAAGTGTTGGATGTGATGGATGCATCCTAACCCACTCCCCATGGGACCTCTGCACTGTGTTGCTGTGTTAATGCATCACATCAGTCAGGGACACATCCATATGCATGAGATAAAACAGCCATGCGGTAGATTACCAGGTCTCTGCATGCTGTGTTTCTATATACAGCTAAAGAATCTAGAGCTGACATCAAAGAATGAAAATAACAAAGCCATGTTAATGTTTCTGTGCTTCATCTACATCTCTCCCCATCTCACGCCTGTTGCTGCCGAATGGAAGAACGGCATTTGAGCTTTGTGGTTATTTGCTGTTTGTCTCTTATCAGACTCATTAAAAAAGTCATAAATGGCTTTGCATGAAAACTCTGAGGTGATGTACTTTAAACGGCCCTGACTAATGAAATACACAACCTTGATGAAATCTAAAGTGTGCTGATTCTGCTCACGTCTACTTTTTTCGATCATGTCATTCACCACATCTCTACTGGTGCTGATTTTTGTTTTCAGTCGTATTGAGATCATTAACAGAATTTTAGTTAAAAATTAACCTAAATGATTCAGCATGACCCAATTTAAAAAATATAACTTGGATTGATCCGAGAGTAAAGCAAACTGGAGGCTGTTATTTAAAGGTAATGCCATCAGTTTTTTGTGTTTTCTGAGGATTGATTTCACCTGAAAATTCTGGTGCTGTATCACCTCCCAGCAGTAGAGGGCAACATAGATCTGCTCTACAGTCAGAATGCTTCCCCCCCCGCCCCCCCCAACACACACACACACACACACACACTATGCTCTCTGTAACATTATGTGTATACCTATTTCCTTCTCTCACATCAGTGCACAATCTAGTATTTACAAAAGCACAAGAAAGTGTGTGTGTGTGTGTGTGTGTGTGTGTGTGTGTGTGTGTGTGTGTGTGTGTGTGTGTGTGTGTGTGTGTGTGTGTGTGTGTAGATTGGTAGATTGACTTGTTCATTCTGGCAGAAACTGAAAAACTGCAGAAATTAAATCAAGATCTACTGTCTTAGTCTTTTAGTTTTGTTTGTATATTTAGTTTCACAGTGAAAAGGCTGCAGGGCTCATCTCAGCTTGACTATGAACAGCTGATAGCAGATACATTACTGCCTCCAACAGCTTCATGACAAGTCTTGGACCCGCCACTATAGTACTGTGTTGATTATGATAGCCGTCCCATGCTCTCCTATAAATACAAGTAACAATATTTCCTACATTTACTTTGTTTTATGAATGAAACTTTCAGTCAAACATTTTGAAACTGTAAGTTTTACGTAAGGTCCCAAACTCTGAGAGTCACTACTGAGAATGCTTGGAGTAATTTATTTAGGCTCATTATGTAATAGGTCAGGCGCGTTGCAAGATTTTCAAAAGTGTGGGGGATGTCTATGCCTAAAATAATTTCATGTTATTCATCTTGTTAGTTTAATTTCCATAATAGCGGAGCAGGTGCGAATTTTAGACGCGTCACGCACGTCTCCGTTTTAAACATGTTTAAACTGTTCAGAATACAAATCCAGGCTCTATCTTGTTAGATTGGTATAACTAAAGTTTGTACTGAATGAAACTTTACATTAAACCATGTTGAAAAGAAAAGGAGAAACAGGAGAGGGAGGGGAAGAAGGAAATGAGGCAAACAGAGTGAGTGCGACGTAGAGAAACCAGACTGCTGTGGAGATGAGCAAAACGTCTGGAAAAGTGTGGGTGTTGAATCCCCCACATCCCCCACAGGTGCGACGCCCATGTATTAAGTAACATTATAGCTTAACAGATGTAAGTTGTTAAAGACAAATCTTAGTTTGGGTACATTCATGTTTACTTTTTCATTGTGTCACATCAGAATACATTGAGGCCCCTTTGATTTAATGAGACAAAAACATGAGGAGACGGATTCACGGGGAATTATAAATAGTGTACAGGTTTACCAACAGTTGGGGATGCCGTCAAGCTAAGAAAAGAGTCCTATTGAGTCTTTTTGGCCTGTGGGACTCCAGAGGCAGCTAATGGGTACCAACAGATCAAACAGAATGTGGCCCGGATGGTCACAGAGGCAAAAACCCAGGCGTGGGAGGAGTTCTGTGAGAGCTGGACTCTTTGTCATTGATTATGTTCATAACTTTTATGGACAGGATTTCTAGGCGCAGCCAATGTGTTGAGGGGATTTGTTTTGGTGGCCTAAAAATTGAGTCTCTGATTTTTGCAGATGATGTGGTCCTGTTGGCTTCATCAGAACGTGAGCTCCGGTTCTCACTGGAGCCGTTTGCAGCCGAATGTAAAGCAGCTGGGATGAGAATCAGCTCCTCTAAATTCGAGACCATGGTTTTGAGTCGGAAAAGTGTAGAATGGCTTCTCCGGGTCAGGGACGAGGTCCTGCCCCAATTGGAGGAGTTTAAGTGTTTCGGCGTCTTGTTCACGAGTGAGGGAAAACTGGAGCGTGAGATCGACAGGCTGATTGGTGCTGCATCTGCAGTGATACGGGCGTTGTACTGATCTGTCGTGGTGAAGAGAGAGCTGAGCCAGAAGGTGAAGCTCTCGATTTACCGGTCGATCTAAGTTCCTACCCTCACCTGTGGTTATGAGCTTTGGGTAGTGACCAAAAGAACGAGATCATGGATACAAGCGGCTGAAATGTATTTTCTCCACAGGGTGACTGGGCTCTCCCTTAGAGAAAGGGTGAGAAGCTCTGTCATGTGAAAGGGGCTCTGAGTAGACCCACTGCTTCTCCACATCGAGAGGAGCCAGTTGAGGTGGCTCGGGCATCTGGTCAGGATGCCTCCCTGGTGAGGTTTTCCGAGCACGTCCAACTGGGAGAAGGCCTAAAGGTAGACCCAGGACACACTGGAGAGACTATGTCTCATGGCTGGTCAGGGAACGCCTTAGGATTCCCCCGGAGGAGGTGGTCCAAGCGGCTGGGAAAAGGGAAGTCTGGGCCTCCCTGCTTAGACTACTGTCACTGCAACCCGACGCTGGATAAGTGGAAGAAAATGGATGGATGGATGGAGTGCAGGTTTGACAGGCAAAAAAATAAACATTGAAGATATTCTGAACAATATGAATGTGACACCTTGCAAAGGTTGAAAATGCAGAGGATAGTTCTAGTAACAGCTGAGCACCCAGGGTGTTTCCTGACAGAATCCTGGGATTGTACCAGAAAGGTAAGGAAGGAAATAACAAAATAAATCCGAATTGGAATGGAAAAAAAAAATCAAAGTTTTAATTTGAAGCCCGATTCTAATTGAACCGTGTTCTCTTCTTCTCTTGCTGGAATCTTCCTCATCATCATCATCATCATCATCATCAACCATCTAAAATCTCCTCATCCTTCATGGTAGCACTAATCTACACCTCAGCAGTTCTGGCTCTATCGGTCTCACCTTCATTATTTTCCACAAACATAAACAATCAATGATGAACAAGAGTCTGCTTCTAGACCTGCAGAAAGAGAAAAACAACACACAACAATACAACAGGAGCAAGCTATCACTGCGTCAACCTGAGGAAATATAAAATCAACATTGTTTAACTGAACAATCACACAATAATAAATCACAGTGCATTTAGGGCCAACCACAGCCTTAAGAACGTGGTTGGCCACTGTGTTGAACGTGCCCAAGTCCATTCTTATGAGAGCATCATGTGAGCACCCGTGTGTGTACACGCACTTTTACATGTAAGGTTTCTCTATAGGAGCATCCAATAGAGGGTGGGAGAGGCCACAGATCTGCCCCCAAATTTGCACAGGAGATGGAGGGAGCCCCAAGTCCCAAAGATCCAGGAGCTGCCCCAGAGCACAGGGACCCCCAGGGAGACTGCAACCAGAAAAGCCCCCAACCCCCTCTCGAGAGGTGCAGAGGATTTCCCCAGGGGGGCTCACAACCAGCAGCCGGCAGAGTCCCGGTAGATATCAGCGGCAAGACCACAGGCCCGCCCGTAACAAGAAATTCAAACTTCAGTTTAACATCAACACCCTAATGTTCGAGAGAAAAATGCAATCATCCTCCAGGAGAAAATTACACCAACTCACATTTCTTTTCACTTCCAGTCTCACTTCTCAGAGTTAGACCCACTCAGGGGAGGAGCTATGTCGGTGACAAGACCACTGTGTCTTTCAAAATAAAAGCTTGCAACTGAAATATTGCAAATTCAAAAAATTTTCACCCCCTACACACACACACACACACACATACACACACACATACACACACACACACACACACACACACACACACACACACACACACACACACACACACACCCCTCCCAGTACCTACGCCCTTACTGTGAAGTATCTTAGCTGTTCCTAGAACTACACTTTTCTGGACTGAGATATCTGATATTTTTTCTGGGATCTGCTTTAGCCACTCCTCCAGTTTGGGGGTTCTTCTTTGAGGCCCTGGTACTTCTCTAGTTTCTCATGTTCCTTTTTCCTGATGTAGCTATCACTTGGTATTGCCACATCAACCACAACAGCTGTTGTCTGTTGTTTGTCCACCACCACAATGTCCAGTTGGCTCGCCATAACCTTTTTGACGATCTGGATCTGGAAGTCCCAGAGGAGCTTGGTTCTCTCGGTCTCAACCATCTTCAGAGGTGTTACTCACTTTCACCTTTAGGCTTCCAGTCCATCCTCTGCACAGATATTGTTGTACACTATGGCCGCCACTTGGTTGTGGCGTTCCATGTAAAATTTCCCTGCCAGCATCCTGCTGGTGGTCGGAGAGACTGGCGGCGCCAATGCTCGGCAGGTCCCGCCTCTTTTAGTGCACCCCAGGGCAGTTGTGGCTACATTGTAACTCATCCTCACCAGGGTGTGAATGGGTGAATGACTGTGTTGTGAAGTGCCTTGGGGGGTTGTAGAACCTTAAGAAGGTGCTGTATAAACACTGGCCATTTACCATAAGTATAAACATAAATAGGGCTTTATTAAGCATGCTTAGATGTGACTTAATTTCTCATAAAATGTGTGAGGATTCATTTAGTGTTGGGGTTTTATTGTGTTGGTTCTGTGCTCTGTCTAAAACTTCATTTAACTGTTTTCCTCAAACAAAAGGCTTTGTTTTGGTGAGAAGTTGTTCTACTATTTCCCACAAAGATATCAAGTCACAGGTCATACTGAAGAACAAGAAACAAATCAAGTGCAGATCTGACAGAAAAAAGTTTTTCAAAAGCAAAAGTTCTGAAATGTTCCTGTTGAAATAGACTCTTCAGATTTCAATGAGATCACAGTGCACTACTCATTTTAGATAGAAAGATGAGTTAATAGAAACTGCACAAATGTAAAGCTTCCTAATGAGACGACCCAGTTTGAAGTTAGTTGCTGAGATGTTACATCATGATGCTTATCTATCAGCAGTCGGAGAAAGCAGACTGATAAGCTGCTGATAAAGATGCACTGATGAAATGTCATGTTGAACTTTTCATGAACACCCAGAAAATTCAAAAAGGAACTTTGATTTCTGCCTGAACATAACAAATGACCATAAAACCTTTATGGACAGATAATGTGCACACCTTATGCTTTGTCTTTCATAGACTTTAATAACTCATAGTCTCGAACCTCTGACAGTTTAATTCTTTGTAAAATTAGAATAAGTTTACTTTAAAAAATGACTCAACCGTGTGTGGATTGTGGCCTTCTGATAGAAAGATATACATGACTCACTCTGTTGACAGATAAACAGATTCATTTCTTCAGTCACACAGGAACTTATGATGATATCAAGCATCTCAAAAATGATTAACTAGGCAGTGTTAGTTGGGCATTTGAAATCCTCACCTTTACGACACCATACATTTCCAAAAACAGTGAATTCATCTCATCACTCCAGAGTGTAGAGTCCCAGTAGTCAAGTCATGTCAAGTAAAGTCAACTTTATTTATATAGCACTTTACACAGCATAAAATCTGGCCAAAGTGCTTAACAAGCCAAAACGAACAGATGTTTCCTAAAATGCTAAAGGTAAGATAAAAGTTTATCAAAAAGTAAAAACATGATAAAAACAAACATATCAAAATGACATAAAAGCTACTATAAACAGATGCATTCTCGAACTGAATCAAAAGCAACTGAGAACAGACGAGTCTTTAAAAGTGAATTACAACCTGACAGTGAAGAAACCATCCTAATCTGGACTGGGATGTCATGTGCCGGGGTGAATGCTCCCCTCATTTTTGTTCCATCTTTGAGCTGCTGTGTTTCAGGAGAGGGAGGCTCCAGCTGCAGCTCATTAACAATCAGTGGGTCCAGCTATAAGAGGAGGAGAACACATCTCGACGCCGGATGATTAACCACAACTTGGTAGTTACAGCCCATTGTGTCTCCAGGTTAACTCTAGTGATTTTTGGATTTTAGAACCCTTGTGGATATACTTGTGCTTACCTGCTCCCAGGATTTTTGGATCGTTTGTGGACCTGACCTTGACTCCTCAGGATCTCCTTGGACTTCTGAAGCTTCTGGAGCTTCTCTGGTTTTCCTGTGGCTCCTCTGATTGACTACTTGGACATTTCCACGATCCCGCTGGATAACTCACCTGTGCCCCATAAATCTCCTGGACGCAGCATTCACCTTTCTCCTCTCCTATCTGCCGGCCCGCTTTCCTGCTCTCCTCGCACCCCCTCTCCTGGACACCCCCTCTTGGATTCACCCCGGCACTCCACCTCCCCTCCCCTATTCCTCAGACCCAGCTTCCCGGAAGTCTCTACTCTGCACCTTCCTAGTTTAGACTTACCTCCCTGGACTCACCTGTTTCTCTGCTCTCCCCTCCTCAGACGCTGCGGTTCCGTTGCAATCCCCATTGGACCTTATCCAGTGCGCCCTCAGTTCCCGATTTATTAAATAAAATTCTTTAATTTTTCTAATTGACTCGTGAGTGGTGAATTCTGCATGTCTTGGGTTAAACTCGTCCCCAAAATCATGTCATGGGAGTGCATTCCACAACCTTGGAGCTGCTACAGAGAAAGGTCTATAACCCCTGAGCTTTCTCTTTGTTCTAGGCACCTCCAGGAGAAACTGGAGCCGCCTCATCATTGGTCAGGTTTGGACCAAGGCAACGTGAGGGGGAGGTTTGAAACCACAAAGGTGGAGGTTAAAAGTAGAGGGTATCTGTAACCTCCCCCTCGCCACATGGTATGTTCTAATGTTCCCCTTGGGCGGCAAATACGGCAAATCACAGTCAGAATGCATGGGAAACAAACGCTTAATGACAGTGAGAGTAACGTTTTAGGTAGCAAGAGGGTTAAGGTTAGGATGAGGGTGAGGGGAAGGTTATAAATAGTAAAACGTTAAGGTTTAGGTGCGGTCAAATGAGCTGGTTCAGTGCCACATCAGTGGATATCCCATCGTATCAGTTTTACGCTGCAGTCAGAAAAGGGAAAAACCCCTTTTCGCACATAAGTGACGAAAAAGGGCACTTATGGCGTCAGGGGTCTGACGCGGAGGGTGGCTGACCAAGCGTTTGTTTTTGGAGTGGGAATATGTTGTTTTAGTTACAGTGAATGGACAAGCTGAAAGCTTTGAAGGAGCTAAAAATGATCTTGAAAATGATAAAAACTTTATTAGATGCTTTAGCTAACATTTGCAACTTTATCTTTTAACAATTTGAGATTGTTTTTCATCTTTATTTACTTCACTTTACAGTTAATAAACATGGTAGAACATAAATGTGTATTACATTGTGTTGTTGTCTAAGACTACCAGCAAAACAAATCCAAGTGAAGTATCACATAATTATAAGACTGCTCAGTTTGTTTTGGCAGATACAGACTGTGCTGTTATTATTTACCCTTTTAAATTTTAATTTAAAGGGGATCTTACTCAAAAAGGATTTGATGCCAGAGTCAAAAGCCTCCTGACAACAGAAAAACCAGGTTTTGAATAGCATGTATTCAAAATTATATGTATAGCAGTTTATGTTGTTAGATGTGCCTATTGAATTTATAGACACAATATTTGTTTTTTAGAAAGAACTGATTAAATATGTCAAATATGTCAGATGGTAGTGTAGTATAATGGTTTATGCTCTTTTATGAAAGATGAACCATCCTACATATTAATTCGGAATATTAATTTTTAATAAATTAATAACCACATTTTATAGGGTTAAGAAGACTCAAAGGTTGTTTTCATCGATAAACTGACGATAATATCCGTGGGTCTGTGTTTCAGTTCAATGAAGTGACAAGTTTGAAAGTTAAAAGTTTAAATTCTTCAAATTAAACTAATGATTTTGAAATGACAAGCATAGGAAATAACAATCAACATTGGCAACTTTGTTGGACAATCTTTAACAGTTGATATTTTAAACTTGCTCAAATAGACCTTGTGTTGAATGTGTGAAGATTGAGAATGATGTAATATGGATGCGTGTGTGCGTCTGAATTTGCTTCAGGGGGAGAAAAGGTGTCTGAGTGAAAACGATGGTTTGAATTAAACATAGTTCTTATTAGAAAAGATGCATCAAACGCTATCTATTGTGTTCTGCCTCACCGTACAAGGACCCTCGTTCAGATCCGGACCTCAGGAGGATGTTTATCCAGGTCACACCTTGGCTGGCAGAGGAGACGAAGGTGTGCGACGATCCGGTCCAGAGATGTCCCCCNGGGGGGGGGGGGGGAGTCTGCTCTCGGTGTGGGGTGGGGGGGAGGGGGGGGGGGGGGGGGGGGGGGGGGGAGCCGGTGGGGCTCCGTTCCCCCGTTAGCGTTTTTCACACATCCTCTCTCTTTCGTTGTCAAACACAAACTGAATGACTTACCAAAATCCCAGTTCTCTTCCCAAAGCAACGTGTGTGTCAGAGCCAATGTGTTTTGGAGTTTACTGTGAGTGTGTGTGTGTGAAGGTCATTATAACATCTTCAAACAGTATTTAATTAAGTATTGATTCATTATAGTTCATTATGATTACCCATAGCATAATAATCATTCATTTGATTAAAACACATTTATACTGAGTAAAATGGTAAAATGATTATTTAGCATTAATAAACAAAGGAAGCGTAAGACTCTTTTATTATGACTAGCTTTCATGAGAACTCCTTCTGCATGGAAGCTGCAGGTGTGGGATGTTGTGGTTTCTGTTGAATCTTGCAGACTTCATGTCGGCAAAGGTCTTAATCTGTGGGTGAAAGTTCTGAGCGACCCAGCCGGACCAAATACAACCTTTGGCACAGAAAACCCATATTTCCTCACGTTACAGTAGTAAAACTTTAGAAACCATGTTTTACATCATTGCTCTATTTATGTGTCAGATGACAGTACCTCAACACGTGCCAAGGAATTACTCAATAAGAACGAAAAAAATATCTTTCCAGTTGCATTGAAGAAATCACAATGGATAACAACTTTCAGCTTTACCCTCAGGTGCAACAGAGGTTTTTGGGAGAGTCAAAAATCCAGTGCAGCCAAAAATCAAGAAAGTTGACTGGAAAATGTTTGGGCAAAGGCTAATCGATTAGTTTAAAGTGAAACGAATTGTCTGAATATCAGTGATAAAGAAATGTAGATTTCTATATGTAATGTCCAGAAATGGTCAGTTTTCACCTACATATTGATCTACTTGCCACCGGTCATCTACATATCTAATTCCATCCTCTAAGGTGGATTTTACATTCTATCTTCCAACAAGCCACAAGATTCTGCAAACCTTGTTGACATTTCAGGGGGAACGAGATATCAGTGTGTGTTCCCAAACAAAGCCTTCTTTTGAAAAGACCACAGGATTGTTCACTCTCATGAAAAAGGAATGATTACAACTCATAAGTTAAATAATCTGTGAATAATAATATGGTTGAATGAAGAAATGTTATATGAATACTGATGGAATGTTTTGATTAATCTGTGCTTAGATTACTGTGGTTGAAATGAATTTTAATATTACAATGAAACTATTTGGTGGTATGAGTAATGTTTGATTTAACAAGTGAATCATTATCTACACTCAAATGCTCAAGATATAAGTTAAAGTTAACGTCACTGCACATAGATATTTTCTTACCCACAAATCAGAGCGTTGGTTACATATTGTAACCCCAGATTCTATGTCTAGTCGCAGCCCTTAAGCTAGCTGCTATTGGAAGGGTGATCTCAGCATCAGCCAATCATGAAGAGCTTACATGTACGCCCACCAATGGTGGGCACCCCTGTGGGTATATAAGTGGAGCGACTCCACTGTTCGCCTCCAATGGCTCTTGGTCTTAACAGAACCTGTGGGGCCATTGGCTGCGACTAGACTCATAGAATCTGGGGTTACAATACGTAACCAATGTTCTATTTTGTCTAGTCTTAGCCCTTAAGCTAGCTGCTATTGGAATAATGCGCAGCTGGATGGGTTTACGGCACACTGGTTTGCTCAACCAAATGGACACACCCAACCTGTCTCCTTTTAGCGAGGGTGACTCAGCCTCAGCCCAGGGCTTAAAAGGCTGAGGCAGCCAGAGAGAAGAGTGGGGTTCCCACTAAAAACATCATCCACAAGAGGATGAAATTAATGGTCCATCGATGTAATCACTGGCTCATATATGAGGGATGACAAGATAACAAGGAGCCCGGGTAACAAGAGGTCAATGGATTGAATGGGATCCGTCATAAGGGACAAAGGTAATGATTGTGCACATGACCGTCTGGATATGCATCATTGAAGTAGGGCTGATGTGGTGCCATAATGTTTTCACTCAGCCTGCTGAGGTCCAAGCACTGAACGAGTAATGGATCCTGAAGACACATCTCATAAATAATAACGAGTAAAGGAACATGGGGAAGCCCTTGAAGCAGCTGGACAAATGTCTTCCATCGACACACCACGGTGGAGCGCCGCCCGCGATAATAATTCTGATTTATATATATATATATATATATATATATATTAATTAGTGTTTTCACTGATAACACTAATTAATTTATATTTGATCTTGATGGTGAAACTAAAGGCGTTTAACACTGAACACCTAACATGAATGCAGCTTCTGAGAGCTAGCTAATATCAGCTAAAACTGTGTTCTGCTGCTGCTGCTCACCGTCCTTCTACCTGCTTCTGTTCAATTAACTTTTTCTCCTTCTCCTTCTTTTCTGGAAGCCAGATTTCCCTTTCTTGGGAAAAGACATGACTGACTCTCCTGCCTCCAGCTCTGGCTGTCGGCATCTGTGATGTCTCATTAGCTGTACATGCGGCCGTGCAGCCCCTGGCCGCTGGTGTGGACTGAACCACTTTGCACATTTTTAAGGGGTGATAGATGCCTTAGAGATTATTCAGTTATTATTTTTAAGGCGAAATTCTGTTTCTTAACCTCTTTATCCAGGTAAAGGGAAGTTTATTAAGACATTAAGTAAGTTGGGGGGAAAAATCAACAACAATAAAACATTTTTATTCAAAGCTGTCTCAGGGCCCCTCCCTGCAGTGGGCCCTGGGTAAACGGTACCCTTTCCCCCCCCAGTCCGACGCCCCTGGCTGTTCCGACCGAACTCGGTCCAGGAGTCGGGGAATCAGTGGGAGTGGCGGAATTGCATACAGGCCAGGGCAGGGCTGGTGTGAGAAGGAGACCGCTCCGAGCGTGGGGTGGTCCCGGGGACTCAAGGAAAACCACAGGTGACACTGAGCGTTTTGGCGAGCCACGAACAGATTCACAGATGGTTCCCCGAACTTGATCCAGATCTGTGGTATCAGTCCGGGATGCAGACGCCAGTTGGAGTCGCGGGGTCCGCCTCTCAACAGGGTGTCTGCTGCCCCATTCAGGACCCCCGGAATGTAGGTGGCCTTGATGTACAGCAGGTGGACATGTGTCCAACACAGTAAATCTGTGGCTACGCGCAATAGTGGGAGGGATCAAACTCCCCCTTGGCGATGTACGTAGGCTGCCGCCACCTGGTTGTCTGTGTGAACTTCGACATGATGGCCCTCGAGAAGGGCAGCAAAGTGTCTGATCACATTCCTCACTATCAGAAGCTCCAACACATTGATGTGCTCGTGCGTGTGGGAGGGACAGCGATCTGCCACTGTATGGGACAAGCACGTGCCCCCCCATCCCAACAGTGACGCATCCATAAAAACAGATACGTGTGACGTAGGACGTCCGATGGGGACCCCGTGTAAGAGGATGCAGGGATTCCCCCAGTGAGTGAGGTCCCCGCCCACTGAAGGGAGAACCCTCAACATACGTCTCTTCTGACGTATCGGGTGTACCCGGAGGCAGATGAACCAACGCTGTAGGCGTCTCGTGTGCAGTAAACCTAACAGCACCACAGCATGGGCTGCAGCCATCATGCCCAGAAGTTTCATAACTAACAGGGCTCTCATGATCTTGCGGGGTTGCATGCGGGAGATCACCGTGGTGAGATCTGCCGCTCTCGCCGGAGATAAACGTACTCTCATTAGGGAGTCGTTCAGCTCCACCCCGAGAAACACAATCAACTGGGATGGAAGGATGAGCTCTTTTCCCAGTTTACGGAAAACCCCAGGTTTGACAGATGCTCCATTAACTTCCTGGTCCTTGAACCGGGCGCATAGGAGCAGATCGTCCAGGTAAAATAAAACCCTCATTCCCGCCATGCGCAATGGCTGCAGAGCTGTCTCCAGACATTTGGAGAAGGTGCGTGGGGCTAGCAAGTAGCCGAAAGGGAGACGATTGAACTGGTTTTGAACTCCCTTGAATGAAAAGCGCAGGAACTTCCAGTGTTTGGGAATTACTGGAATGTGGAAGTATGTGTCTTTCAGGTCTATCGACGGGAACCAGTCCCCGGAGCGCACGCATTCTAGGACTTGCCTCATTGTTAACATGCAGAAATGCATCACTGCTATGGAGCAGTTGAACAGGGAAAGGTCGAGAATTGGTCTCATTCCTCCCGACTTCTTCGGTACTATGAAGTAGCAGGAGTAGAAGCCCGAGAGCTGTTGCCCGCGAGGAACTTGGGAAATGGTGTCCTTGGACAGAAGTTCCCGTAGCTCCATTTCTAGGGCCTGAGACTGTTCCTGTGATGTGAACGTTGTCTCCATGATCCCGTTGAAGGGAGGAGGAGTGGACTGAAAATGGAGTGTGTGACCGTTATGAATGGTGTCCGATATCCATTTGCTCATGAGACAAAGGCGGCACCATTCTTGCGCACTTTCCGACAGCTGACGCGTGTTCGAGGTCACGTGAACGACATCTGAGGACTGGGTTTGTGCCCTTACCACCGTCGCTCGCACCAGAGAACTGGGAGCGACCCATGGAGGGCTGCGCTCGAAAGGGCGAGTGTGAAACAGCTGGAAGAGGTGATCCGCACCGCGGAGCGTGGTGTCCAAAGATAAAGGACGAGTGGGAGCCAGAACCATGCACGGGGACGACAAAGTGCCAGCAGATGGAGCCACACACTGTGTTGCCTCGCGAGGTCGCGATAGCGCCATGACATCCCATCCCACCCTACGTTGTGGGGGGAGCGGGATGTCTTGGGCCTGGCTGGAAGCTAGGGCCGGTGCGCAAATGGAGAGCACCCTTACAGCTGGCTGTGGGCGTGTTATATGACTGACTGTGTGAACATGCAGGTGTGTTGCAGTGCTTGGTGTGGGGAACATGTGTGAGGATTCGGCAGAAGATTCTGCAGAGGACCTTAGAATTGTGCTCTCAATGTGACGTTTTTGGGGTTTTATTTCAAAACCAAAATCATTCACATAGTTAACATTACAGTCAGAAACACACACATCCCCCCCAACGAGTCATTTTCGTGGTTGCTTTCGGCGAGGTTCTTGCGACTGTGACGGCCAAGACGGTGTCTGCTGGCCCTTTTGAAACCGTTGGCTGCCAACTCTTTGCTCCCGCTGAGGTGGAACTGAAGCAGGAGGCTGGCTCCGTGGGCTGGGCGGTGCAGCTGGGCGTCTGAAGTTTCCGCGCCGTTCGTCCCATCCTCTGGAGGAACGACCGGAGTCAGAGGCAGACCGGGGGTGGACCAGGTCTCGCACTGTGGCTGACAGTTCAGCTGTCTTCTGAGCCCTCTCGATGGCGCTCCTAAGATGGGGACCAAACAGAACGTCAGAGGTAATGGGGCCTTCCAGCAACTCTCTGTGCAGGTGTTCAGAAATGGAGGGCAGGGCCTTGAGCCACAAGGCCAGCTGGATAAGGGTCTGCCAGGCAGCAATGCGAGCAGAACCGGTGAGTACCGCAGCACACAGATTGAGAATGGCATCAGCAGTTTTGGTAATGATGGTTTTCGAATCGTCAGGAGCGTCAAGCTCTTCCACCATTTTGGAGACGCCAAAGGCAAGAAGGGTGACATTATTTCCTGCAGCGCCAGTCTGGAAGGCGCACTGGTGTGCGCGATCGGTGAGCCATGCCAGTAGATGGTCATGCTTAGAAGCGGGAACTGCTCGCTGGCCAGCGAGGTGGTTCTTGGCGCAAAGCAGCGAGGCCAAGTCCAGCTCCAGTGGAGGAACGGTTGGCCAGCCCAGGTCGGTGAAGCCCTCGACTTTGGTAATGGGTGCATGTGTGGAAATTGGTGCTTTGAACTTAGCAGGCTCGGAGAAGGTGGCGGACCAGCAGCTCATGGCAGCGGGGAAGCACGGCCAGATGGGGTCAGTTCAGTCCAGTGCCGCTCCGGCTTACACTAGTGAGCAGTATTTGCAGGACCTGAAGAACCATCTGCCTGCGTTTTCTTTTGCACAGACAAATCTGGAGAAATCGGCTGAGGGCAGGAAGGCTTATTATGATCAGAAGACCTCACATTCTGAACTCAACATAGGTGATGAGGCCTGGTTCTACATCTTTGCTCCTAACTCCGGTCACACAAAAGTCACCTCTGGTAAACTGGCTCATAAACTTTTGCCGAAATGGTCAGGTCCGTTCCTGATAACTGAAAAACTCTCTCCAGTCGTGTATCTGATCAAGATCACCAAAGGAAACAAAGATCCCGTCTATAAGTGGGTCCACAGGAACCAAGTCAAACCACACAAGGGTTCCACTAATTTGGATTATATTACAACCCATAAATCTGATAACCCAACTTGAATCAAACCGAGGGGGGAGGGGGGGGGATTTTCCGTCTACTCTCGCTCGGTTCTGTGATTTTAGTCACGAGTTCTGTTGTGTGTGTGTGTGTGTGCGTGTGTGTGTGTGTGTGCGGGTGATTGTATGTCCACTTTGGAAGTTGGGTGCGGGAGGGGAACTGTAATTTTAATTGTTTTATACTTGGGGAGGGGGGCTGGGATGGGAATGTGGGATCTATGGGGCCATTTTAATCTGTAAAGCACTTTGAGTTGCATTTTTTGTATGAAAAGTGCTATATAAATAAAGTTGATTTGATTTGATTTGATTTGAAATCTGGAGAAATCGGCTGAGGGCAGGAAGGCTTATTATGATCAGAAGACCTCACATTCTGAACTCAACATAGGTGATGAGGCCTGGTTCTACATCTTTGCTCCTAACTCCGGTCACACAAAAGTCACCTCTGGTAAACTGGCTCATAAACTTTTGCCGAAATGGTCAGGTCCGTTCCTGATAACTGAAAAACTCTCTCCAGTCGTGTATCTGATCAAGATCACCAAAGGAAACAAAGATCCCGTCTATAAGTGGGTCCACAGGAACCAAGTCAAACCACACAAGGGTTCCACTAATTTGGATTATATTACAACCCATAAATCTGATAACCCAACTTGAATCAAACCGAGGGGGGAGGGGGGGGATTTTCCGTCTACTCTCGCTCGGTTCTGTGATTTTAGTCACGAGTTCTGTTGTGTGTGTGTGTGTGTGTGCGTGGATAGAATTCATGTCTAAACATAACATACAGACTTGGTTGACTTTGTTGAAGTCATGCCGTGGGTTTCCATAGTTAGATGACTGAGTTCATAACAGTTAACAGTGAGTAACTCCACTAACTGTTGTTTAATCCAAATTCCATTTTCTTTTATTTTTCAATTCCTAGTGATTTTGAAAATTTTTTCAATTTTTATGTTTTTTGACTGATTTAAGTTCATTTTATGCTTCAGTTTAATTTATTAATCACTGATTCCTACTGTGGTAGATTCACATATTGTGGGAGCTAAAAGCTGTGTTTACATACGTGATGCGCTACGTCCTGTTTTCAGTCAAGTTTGTATCATTTCTAGTAAGGCCAATGTTCATCTGAAGTCAACTGCAAGCAGATGTGAACCAAAACGTGAAGTGCTGCATGTCCACATGTTTTCCAGCCAAAAAGTATTAGATCAGTTCCAGCACGAATAACATTTATCTGAATGTTTATCTGAACGTCAAGAGCAGCAGATGCATCCTGTTTTGTAGGTTTTGCTGGGAAAAGGGGAGACTCCCAAACAGTTTCAATTCTGAAAGACTTGTTTCCTGAGGTATCTAAGACTGACGTGTCATGACTGAGGGGAGTTTCCTGACCCAAGACATGCAGAATTCACACTAGGAGATGTAGGTAGGAAAAAAAAATAAATGTTTTATTTTGAAGGAGAACTAAAGGTGCACCGCCAGACGTGGCGGTGATGTTGAGCACAGCTCCGGGGCTGGGTCTGTTGAGACAAACACTGTCAGGGTTTAGGCAGAGGGGAATAGAATTTGCAGGACTCAGTTTGTAGTGGATCTTACTGTGGGGACTGAAATCCAGAGCTTGGGAGGGTAGCCAGGACTGGGGTGAGCAACGTCAGTGAGAATCCAAAATCCAAGGGAGGTGAGCGGTGGAAGAGCGGGTCGGTTCGGGTGAGGAGGGAGATCAGGCTTGGAGATGAAAACCAGGTTATTGTAGAGTAGGTTCGTGGTGAGAATTCCTGGTGAAGGGAAGGCAGAGGTCATCAAAAACAACAACGGCGACGACGACGACGACGACGGACAAATATAAGGCAAGACTAAAGCTGTAGTTTTACTATAGTGGCAAGAGCTACCCAAAGTGAGTAATCTTCCGGCGAGGTGAAGTGATCTCCAGCTCCTTATAAACACATGTAGTTGATGAGGAAAATCACCGCAGCTGGCCGCTCTCCGGAGCCGCCCACCTGCAACGACTTAAGGTGATTAGATGAATGTGCAGACTCACCCCAGATCCTGATATGACGTCAGCAAAGCAAATGGTGTCTCATTTTGATGTGAGGGAAGGCTTTACAAGGAGGTGCTGCCGAAAGCTGAGCATCTTGCTGTCCCAGACAACCTTGGTTGTATAACACTGTAAAAATGAAGCCCTGCGCTGTTTTACGGACAAGCTTGTCTAATTCTCTTGTGTCTTGTTAAAATCCGAGAACCACAATATAGGTTTCATTACTAACAACACTGATTTACATCCTAGTGTTTTTTTTCTTCTTTAGTTTATTACTTCTTTTAAAAATATATTCATATATATACATTTCTGCATTATTCCATTACAGCTGATTTATTTATGACATATCTATTATGATCTCCTTTATTTTAATTTTGATCACTTATGGGCTACAGATTATTTTGCCCTTCTCTTTTGATAACATTTTTGCTCATAAGTGTTCATTTTCCCTTACATATATTAGAGGGTTTTGTTAATTGTGTTCTTTTTGCAACACTTTTCCAGCACACGTAGTTTACTGCATCCATTTCTTTCACCTGAACTCTGTTCACATAATATGCTTCACATAGCACATATAGGCACATATAGTGCTAGGTTTCTTTTTATTTGTCATTTTACATCAGATGTAATCTATGTGTGTCTACATTCAAGTGTCCTGTGTGTGTGTTCTCTCCTCTGCTGTTTCGCCAGTGGTTCTCGCTCCCTGGGAAAACCTCTCTGCTTCATCACCTGATTCTGCTGCCTGCTGCTTGTGGTTCCGGTTCGTTTGGGTCTGGGCGTCCTTTGGTTCCTGCCATGGCTGCTGGAGTTCTACGGTTTGCCTGGGAACTGGTTTGTTCCCTGCTCGTCTGCTTCCTGCCTAAGGATTACGCTAAGTGGAATTATTATTGCCTGTTTGGAATTATTACTTTGAGCTGGGAGTACCTTTGACTATTCTCAGGTGTGGGGGGTTGCCTTTCATCACTACTGATGCCTCTGCCTGGGAACTAACCTTTCCTTCCTCAACTGAGTCCTCAGGGCCTCTGGAATTATTCAACGACTCGTGGTTTCTGCCAGGACCCCGTGTACAGTACAAAACATATTGCATATATGTATAATTTTTGCTTTGTTTCTTGCTAGATAGGATGAGTGCCAATGGAATGGAAGCCAAGAACCCACGGTCTGGACAGTACCACAAATTAATACTGGATAAAGCTCCACCTCGAGTCATTCTGAACCGCTGTGAAACCCTATAATGTGTAATGATTTAATTTACATCTATTTAATGAACCATGAGACGTGAGATTCCATAGAAAATATGAAATCAATCTTATGGATCTTTGGGTACTTTTAACCAGAAGATTGGAACTTTTTATTGCAGGGATTATATAACCACTTTGTATTAACTGAGAGAAAAGAGAAGAGAGAGTCACCTTTAAAACGTTTGAGAAGATTTATTTCTAAACAATTTTAAACAAGACAAACTCTAAACTCTAAGTGATGGATGGATCTTGGTGTGAATGAGACGTGAGATGGATGGTGTATGTGTGAGTGATGTTGTCATCAGAACTCTCGTATCCAGAGAAGCAAGTCTGAGTGATGAAGTGATGTTTTTCTCTTAAACTATGATCGGAGTTTCCTCAACACATAAGACGCCATTTTGTCGCTCCACACGTACCCTTAGGATGAGACCTCCGAACAGATCCAGAATGCCAGGTCCTTGGACCCCCCTTTCGGTACCGGAGCCGATGAAACAGCTTCAGCAGTACGACAGACTAGTCTTTGGTGTCTCCAGGTAAAAAGCAACAGTTGGTTGACAGCGTCAGATGGACCCTGAGGGTCAGTGAGCTCAGCTTTTATTCTGAAAGGAACCGTTGCTTGGTTGGTAAAGTGCAACAGATTTTATCCAGCTTGTTGGTTCTTTGCTTAAAAAGGAAGTCCGGCTGGCTGGTCCGATACTTCTCTTAGAATGCAGTGAACATGTTCAAGATGGCGTGGGGACTGGTTTTATTAATCTGGATGTTTTGATTTACGGTCGAATCAAAGTTTGACAGATTTATAAAAACCACAGAGGCTATGCCACGCTTCAGAAAGGAAGGTTCCGATTGGAGGAGAAAGATAAAATGTGTCATGTGGCTTTAAGCATTACGTGGATCAGGATGTCTAGTGCAGCTAGATTAAAGTCATTTTACTTATTAAAACTTACTAATCATAACATTGTCATTTCACAGATTGGTTCACATCTTATTATTAACTAACACTTTGTTTGATTAGCTTTATTAAAAATAGAAAGAGTTCCTCGTCTTTCTTCTCTTGAGCTGGAAAGGGAGCAGTTTTAGAAGCAAATGCATGACTTTGAGGCAGTCTCATGCAGATTAGTTCTGTGTCAGAGACATCTGAGGAGAGAGGGTAAATAAGCTTCGGTGGAATAGCTCCTTCATCTCGTTCATCACATAATTAAAAATGGGGTCACAAATTAAATTTTAATACAATAATAGTTACTGGATGTTTGAGTAATTAAATCAATGTTAGTTCCACATCTTACATCCGCTGAGGGTTGTGCCATTTCCTCAGAGTACTGATGTGGTATGTGATGCACCACAACATTGCGAAAAGATTTGAAAACTGCCAGATGCTGTGTCAAAATTCTGCTACCAAGGACAATAAATTCTCTCCGCATATGTGTTTGTGTTTCATGTCCTGGGAGTGACATAGTGAGGTTGTACTGTTGAAGATCCAGAAGCGGTATGTCATTGGCCAGGTGATGTGTTGGAACACGATCCTGTACAACAATGTCGTGTATCCAGTGAATGGATCTGTTACTGTGGAGGGTGGACTGATGGTGTGCATGCATGAAAAAATCCAAGTTATCCATGATTATGGAATATGTGTTTGGTGGAGTTGGCTGACTCTGGCAGAAGCACAGATATGATATTTTCTTCTTCAGTGGCCTTTTCTTCACTGCATTCCAACTCCTCCTCTGTTGTGAGACACCAAAAATACAGAGACATAAAAGAAATGTACACACATGTATCGATAAAGTCATCTGGGTGTGTGTGTATGTGATACCATACCTGACAACTGAAGTTCTTCAGTGCTCAAGAAGACACCTGTGGGGATAAGTTCTGGTTTGCACGATGGACTCATTGCCTTTTTGTCCTCTCTGAGGCCAACATTTCTATGGCGCTCAGTTTCCAGAGTCAAGAATGATTCGTTCAGCTTCTTTAGCAAGAAAAGACTGGCTCCACATGTGTTTGCCAACTCCTTTTGCTTTCCTATTGCATTTGTGTGAGCAGTTGTTATTGCAAGTTTGCTAAGTCTGTCAAAGACAGCCTTCTTTGCACCCCCATACAGAAGAACACAATTCATATAATGGGCAAATGCTGACAGATGGGGTTGTCATCCTCTTAGTGTGATAGCAGGAGCAGCACAGATAACAGGACTGGAGTTTTGGCAGATAGTAGCAAAGATAGAGAACAGAAGTGGCGACAGACGCTGTAGGTCTGATTCAAGCTTGTCAAATGAGAAGGACTTCAGATCTTCTGGCGATGACCTCCACAAAAAGAAATTGTTGTTGGGGTTGCAAATTGTCTTGCACTCATTCTCAAGCAGTGAAAGTACGGTTTTTTAACTTCTTGAGTTAAGTCTTTATGGTGCATGATGAACTTAGCTGCTGCTACCCATTTCCTGTTATTGATATGTTCCACTTTCTTAGACTCGTCTGTGTCACACACCTTCTGCTTGGTGATGGCCTGAAAGATAGTAAAATAAGGTTAGATGTAATAATGTTTTTTTACCAACCCGAAAAGCCACGCCGAATGACTCACAAATCCCAGCCTCTTAAAACACACACACACACACACACACACACACACACACACACACACACACGGTTAATGTCATGTAGATTATTTGGAATTTATGGAAGGCCAGCTCACGATGTTATACAGAAAATGCACACACAATACAAAGTAGCCTATTTATCATGACGTGAAGCAGACAACAGCACAGAAAGCATCTGCATGGAGGCTGCATACATAGAGGCTCCCATTGTCACTGCATTCTCATGCCTGGGTAATAGGAGCCCTCTGATTTCTGATATTGTTGTAGTTCACAGATCACATTAGCTAGGACACATTATGCAAAGTCAAAATTTCAAGGTTAACTTGCTTGCATCAATCACGATGATAATAATGAACTTAACTTATAAAATGAATTAAGGTAGTTCGGTAATGTTACAGATCACCTATATATACTTGTATATGAGAAGTATTAGCCTAGCAAACTTACTGCATTAATACTCCTTCTCACATTATTTATTCCTGGACTTGTAGCTTTGTGGCAAAACCTTTTCAGTGCCCTTGGAGTTTTAGAAGGAGTCGGTTCTCGGTTTCTTTTTTCGGAGTGTGTTGCGCATTCTCTTGCACAGGATTCGTCGTCCTTCTCGTTTTCCACCCATCTCCAATACAGTGGTAGGTATTTTTCCACTCCTGATAATGTCGAGACACAACCCCTACAAATACGGTTCGACTTTCCTGGTCTTTTTTAATCTCCAATCCAACGTGCATAAGTCTGTCGGGTATACTTGGCGGCTTCTTATTTTTATCAAACAAGGTAGTGCAATGTCCCAGTAATAATAATAATAATAATACATTTTATTTCAACAGCGCCTTTCTAAACACTCAAGGACACTTTACAGACAGAGCTAAAATACACAACAATAAAATATAGAACAGCATAAAACAAACAGACAGATTGGAGCAAATAGAGTAACTATTGGAATGCTAGACGGAACAGGTGGGTTTTGAGTCTTGTTTTAAAGAGAGTGAGGGAATCAATGTTACGGAGGTCAGGAGGGAGTGAGTTCCAGAGCTGGGAGGCAGAGCGACTAGAGGCCCTGCTCCCCATAGTGACCAGACAGAAAGGTGGGACAGAGAGGTGGATGGAGGAGGAGGACCTGAGGGAACGGGTGGAGGTTGAAGGATGAAGGAGGTCTGAGAGGTACCGGGGAGCTAGGTTATGGATGGCTTTGAATGTATATAGCAGAATTTTGAATTGGATTCTGGAAGTGACTGGGAGCCAGTGGAGCTGCTGAAGAACAGGGGTGATGTGGTGGAAGGAGGGAGTTCTGCAAATGATGTGGGCTGCCGAGTTCTGGAGAAGTTGAAGTTTATGGAGGGATTTGTGAGGAAGACCGAAGAGAAGAGAGTTGCAGTAGTCAACACGGGAAGTGATGAGGCTGTGGACAAGGATGGCGACCGAGTGAGTAGTGAGGGAGGGGCGTAGGCGGTTAATGTTACGTAGATGGAAGTAGGCAGACCGGGTAATATTGTTTATGTGGGACTGGAAGGATAGTGAGGATTCGAGGATGACACCCAGACTCTTGACCTGAGGGGAGGGGGAAACTAAGGAGTTGTCGACAGGAAGTGTAAAGCTGTGGAATTTGGATAGTAAAGATTTAGTGCTGACAAGTAACATTTCTGTTTTGTCACTGTTAAGTTTGAGAAAGTTTGATGTGAACCAGTCTTTGATTTCAGATAAACAATTGGTGAGGGAGGAAGGAGGGAGTGAAGAGGAGGGTTTGGAGGATACATAGAGCTCGGTGTCATCCGTGTCACAATGAAAATGGATGTCAAATTTACGGAAAATATTTCCCAGGGGAAGAAGGTAAGTGATGAAAAGGAGTGGACCGAGAACATAGCCTTGGGGGACGCCAGTAGTGAGAGGGAAGGGATGGGAAGTGAAGGATTTGAGTTGAATGAACTGAGTACTGCCAGAGAGATATGATCAGAACCAATCAAGCGGGGTATGAGAAACGCTATGGGAAGACAATCTATGGAGGAGGATGGTGTGAGAGATGGTATTGAAGGCTGAACTCAAGTCAAGGAGGATGAGAATGGAGAGCAGTCTAGTATCGGCAGCAGTGAGGAGGTTGTTAGTGATTTTTATGAGTGCAGTTTCTGTACTGTGGCCAGGTCGAAAACCAGACTGGAAGGGCTCATAGAGGCTATTGAGGGTAAGATGAACATGGAGTTGAACAGAGACTATTTTTTTCTAGGATTGTTGAAAGAAAGGGAAGACTTGAGATGGGACGAAGATTATTGAAATTATTGCGATCAGTGCCGGGTTTCTTTAATATTGGAGTAATAGATGCAGTTTTGAAAAGTGAGGGAACAATACCGGTAGAGAGGGAGGAGTGGATTATGGCGGTTATGAGAGGGAGAAGGGAGGTGAGACATGTTTTAACCAAAACTGTAGGGAGGGGGTCAAGAGAGCAGGTGGTGGGCTTGGATTTACAGATAAGATCAGATATTTCGGATGAGGTGGGTAGAAGAAAGGAACAAAATGACTGGCGGGGTGAAAAAATCTCAGGGGGAGGGGAAGAGCTTGGAATTAATTGCTGGTGTATGGAAGCAATTTTCTGAGTAAAGAAGGTTATTAAAGAGTTACATGAGTAAGCAGAATACAGGTGGGGGTGGGGGGTAGAGAGTCCGGGGGATGAAAAATTATTGAGAACAGAGTCCTGGAGTTGCCTTCATTGGAGGAAACCAATCCAGAGTAGAAAGCAGATTTTGTATGCTTAATAGAGTCCAAGTATTGAAGCAGATGAGTTTTGTGCATGTCTTTGTGTATTGCAAGACCAGTTCATTTATGGAGGCGTTCGAGTTGACGTCCTTTGGCTTTCATCCGTCGGAGTTCAGGGGTAAACCAGGGGGCAGAGTTAGTAAAGGAGACAGACAGTTTTGACTGGGGCAAGAGAATCCAAGATATTGTGGAGTGTGGAGTTATAATGAGAAACAATATGGTCAGGAGAAGCAGAACTAGGGGTGGATATAGTGTTAATAATAGATGACAGGGTGTCTGGGTTAATGTTTTTGATATTGCGGAATGAGATGTGACGGATAGGCTTAGTTCTTAAAGAGCAGAGGGACAGAAAAAAGTGATCAGATATATGGACATCAGGCTGGCTAGCGAGCGAAGGTCCGCAGTCCGGCCAGTGTTGAGGCGAGGACGACGAGTTGTGGACCAGTATGAGGTGATTGAGTGAGAGTTATCCAGCTGGAAGTTACGGCGAGACCCACGATGGATGTATTTCCGGCGGGGAGGAAGGACGATCTCCGGGTGGAGCTGTAATGCTACCGGCGGAGGCACAGAGAGATGCCCACGTAGCAGGAGGAGATCAGCCGCCGTGTACTGGAACAGAGCTGCCCCAGGTTGGAGGAGAAGGGACAGGGCAGACCAGAGGAGGGTCAACCAGATAAATAACTTGCAGGCCCACATGATGAACAGCAGTGGGCAGCTAGCCGATAGCAGCGGGTCAACAGCCGGGAGGAGTGAGAGGTAGGTTTAGTCCGCTTGTACACCCAAACAACAAACTGACAACAAACAGGATCCAAGGGAGGCAGAAAAAATATAGCACCCACTTAGTAAAACTACAATCTAGTGCTCCATGAAAATGTAAAACACGATAAAATCACCGGTGAGCAGCGGCTGCAAATACGCGCCAGCGTCCACTCCAGGTGTGTCATCCAGTACACCTGATATCCACATGTTTTTCATACAAAAACGACAGAAATCATTGATGTTAGACGCCATTGCTGCCTCCCTCATCTTTTCCGTTGCTGTGATTACGTCACGTTGTTCGTTATTCTGACTGGTTCTAGCGCTATCCAATTGCATGCAGACAGTTTGAAAGACAACCGTAGAGCCCGCCCCACGACTGAAAGCCTTCAATGGCTCGTGGCCAGACTCTATATTCACATATACTGTATAGTCTGGCTTGCCAGGCTAACAAGAGACAGCTTTATTGTTTCCTTTTATTTTATGATCAAACAAATTTTTGTCTAATATTCTTGGCATTTTTTCCCCCACACAAAGTTAAACAAAACAAGGTTTGTATTTTTGTGTATGTCAGGGGCGCAACTACCTACGGTCCTTCTAAAAAATTTTGCATATTGTGATCAAGTTTATTATTATCTGTAATATACTAATAAACATTAGACTTTCATATATATTATATTCATTACACACAACTGAAGTAGTTCATGCCTTTTATTGTTTCTAATATTGATGATTTTGGCATACAGCTCATGAAAACCCAAAATTCCTATCTCAAAAAATTAGCACATTTCATCCGACCAATAAAAGAAAAGTGTTTTTAATACAAAAAAAAAGTCAACCTTCAAATAATTATGTTCAGTTATGCACTCAATACTTGGTCGGGAATCGTTTTGCAGAAATGACTGCTTCAATGCGGCGTGGCATGGAGGCAATCAGCCTGTGGCACTGCTGAGATGTTATGGAGGCCCAGGATGCTTCCATAGCAGCCTTGAGCTCATCCAGAGTGTTGGGTGTTGCGTCTCTCAACTTTCTCTTCACAATATCCCACAGATTATCTATGGGGTTCAGGTCAGGAGAGTTGGCAGGCCAATTGAGCACAGTAATACCATGGTCAGTAAACCATTTACCAGTGGTTTTGGCACTGTGAGCAGGTGCCAGGTCATGCTGAAAAATGAAATCTTCATCTCCATAAAGCTTTTCAGCAGATGGAAGCATGAAGTGCTCCAAAATCTCCTGATAGCTAGCTGCATTGACCCTGCCCTTGATAAAACACAGTGGACCAACACCAGCAGCTGACATGGCACCCAATACATCACTGACTGTGGGTACTTACACTGGACTTCAGGCATTTTGGCATTTCCCTCTGCCCAGTCTTCCTCCAGACTCTGGCACCTTGATTTCCAAATGACATGCAAAATTTGCTTTTATCTGAAAAAAGTACTTTGGACCACTGAGCAACAGTCCAGTGCTGCTTCTCTTTAGCCCAGGTCAGGCGCGTCTGCCGCTGTTTCTGGTTCAAAATTGGCTTGACCTGGGGAAAGCGGCACCTGTAGCCCATTTCCTGCATATGCCTGTACACGGTGGCTCTGGATGTTTCTACTCCAGACTCAGTCCACTGCTTCCGCAGGTCTCCCAAGGTCTGGAATCGGTCCTTCTCCACAATGTTCCTCAGGGTCTGGTCACCTCTTCTCATTGTGCAGTGTTTTCTGCCACACTTTTTCCTTCCCACTGACTTCCCACTGAGATGCCTTGATACAGCACTCTGGGAACAGAAATTTCTTTCGGTTTCTTACCCTCTTGCCTGAGGGTGTCAATGAAGTCCTTCTGGACAGCAGTCAGGTCGGCAGTCTTACCCATGATTGAGGTTTTGACTAATGATCCAGGCTGGGAGTTTTTAAAAGCCTCAGGAATCTTAGTTGATTCAGATGATTAGGTTAATAGCTTGCTTAGAGGACCTTTTCATGATATGCTATTTTTTTTGAGATAGGAACTTTGGGTTTTCATGAGCTGTATGCCAATATTAGAAACAATAAAAGGGTTGAACTACTTCAGTTGTGTATAATGAATCTATTACATATGAAAGTCTAATGTTTATCAGTGCATTACAGACAATAATGAACTTTATCACAATATGCAAATTTTTTGAGAAGGACCTGTACTTACAGAGGGAAAGCAGCTTTGTCTGTTTTGTGTGTAGGGAGGGGCAGGCACTCTGTATGACTGGCCAATTACAGAGCGTGAAGACAGTCAGTTTCCCAGTGAGGATTTTCCTTCAGCACAGACATAGATATTCATGGTCTGCTGCTAAAAATATGAAAATAAAAAAGCAAAACTGTAAAAGGCTCAATAATATATATTAAACTGGTGTTGTCTAGTTCCCTCTTTCCCAGCTGAAATTTATAGTTAATAAATATCTTATGGAACAACATTTGACTTACATTTTATTCACAATTTAGGTTTAGATTGACCTCATCCTAGTTAAAATAACATATATAAATATGTTCACATGTAATCAGTAAGCTACTAGAATGCTAACATTTAATTTCTACTTGTAACAATGTACTTGTGGTATATTTATTTTATTATAAACAGGTTAGCAACATAATCTAGTCTAAATTATATTGAACTATCAAAGTGTTTGTGAATTATTGGCAACAATGGCTTGCCAAAAGCTTCTGCGGCAGATGTATCAGACTGGAAGCAACAGCCAGACAGTAGCTGCAGTGGCTCTGCCCCACACTGCTGCAGAGATCCATAAATAAATGGGATGATAGGGATTTTTCTTCTGCTTGTAGAGTTTAGCCATTCACAACCATCACGTTTTTTCGGAACCACACTAGCTCGTGAGAATGCTACCCGCTAGCTTAGCATTAGCAATTCTGCTCGTAGTTTAACTCTTGATCCCAAACTTTTACAATAGATTCTGTCTTTGCTGGTTTCTCCATTTTCCACCACAGCACCTGGATTACCACATTGTGCTCCAGTAAAATGTGTTCAGACCGTGGAGCACACATTTAACAAAGCTTTGAATCAGTAAAAAATGAAACGAGGAATTTAATTAATTAAACCATTTGAATTATTCGATAATTCGTTTCAGCCCTATATTTAAGAATATTGCTGTCTGAGCTCCGGTCTCCTCAGCACCAAGGACAGCTCAATCCAGTCACTTCACATCAGCACCATGGAGACAGCACATTCTAGGAGGAGGAGGAGCTTTCCACACAAACAGGGGAACTCAGAATTACGCCCGGAACACACCAGCTGTTAAGCACCGCGCTCACAAAATTTGCACGCTGTCTCTTCACATCAAGAAAGAATTTTGGTGACAGATAGACTTTATTGTATTTATCCTAGAGAATCTATCATTAAACAGGTAAACTAGTAGTAGCATATTCAATGTCAAAAAAAGTCAAATGTTATCAGGACAAGGAGAATGTTTAAGTGGTTAGCAACAGTGTTCAAGC
>SSNQ01034429.1:65024-96158 GCA_006942095.1 Nothobranchius kuhntae
CTGAAGCAGCAGAGCAGAGGAAAGTCCTTAAAAGTCATCCAAGCCAGGGAAGGGATCTGCTCCTGATGGATCACCAAAAGCTTCCTGTCCTCCTCCTTATTATTCCTCCTCCTGTAAGTCTCCCTGTGCTCCTCACAAAGCTTTAATATTGATTCAGCTGGCTAACTGCTCTCCTTGTGTGCCCTGTTAGTCTGAAGAATTTCTCCAGTTTATACCCGCTCGAGCCCAAAAACATTTTCATTACTTCCTAGAAAATGTATTTTCCTTTCTTGAGTTTGCAGCACACGTCCTGAACTTAAGCTACCATAGTGTGCACCAGAACTAACAGGTAATGGGGCTACACTGATTACAGTACCCTGCTGTGAAGCAGAAGAAGATTATTTTCACTGACAGCCTTGCTCTCTGATACATCAGACACATGGTTATTAATGAGCTCAATAATCACATCTCTAAGCAGCAATACATGTGACAGTCCCTTATCCTCTGAATCAACCAGGGTTCTACAACTCAAATATGAATATATGTAATCAAAACAAGTCTTCAGAACGTTGGTTACGTATTGTAACCTCAGATTCTATGAGTCTAGTCGCAGCCCTTAAGCTAGCTGCTATTGGAAGGATGATCTCAGCATCAGCCAATCATCAAGAGCTTAAATGTACACCCACCAATGGTGGGCACCCCTTGTGGGTATATAAGTGGAGCGATTCCACTGTTCGCCTCCGATGGCTCTTAGTCCTAACAGAACCAGTGGGGCCGTTGGCTTAAGGGCTGCCACGAACACTCAGGCAGACCAAAGCACAACTGGTCATATAACTGGTCATTCAACGCAATTGACAACATTTTTTCTACGATGAGAACGGAGAAGGGGGCTCGCACCTGTCCCGAGGGGACATTCGCATCGGGATATGCACTCGATTCTTGGGAGGTCTGGCAAATCGTGTGCCTCTCTCAGCTGTCCATCGAGGATGTGGAAGATTTGTGGATGTTCGGCCTGATGATCACTGGATTTCTTCTGATTGGAGTGGGAGGATATCTGGTTTTCTGGAAATTTGGGAAGCCGGGAGCGATTGGAGTGCGACCCGTGCCCACGGAATGTGCCGCTCGTGCGGCGACCTCACAAACTGGGACGTTACTCGAGGTGAACCGCAAGCTGGATAATGTCCTCGCGGCGTTGCCTGTATTAGTACGCAAGATGGATATGATCTCGGAGAGGGTCGCCGGACGATGTGGGGATGTTTAGAACATAAAATTGGCTTCACTGGTGGACATGAATGACCACTTAGAGACTCCAAGGCAGAGAGGAAAATTATCTCTGCCTGCCCCAAACAAAGTCATGTTTATCCTTATCTGATGCCAAAGCAGCCTCTTAAGGCTGCTTCAACACACCCCCACGAAAGGAGGAATGCCGACAGATGCTGTGTCCCGACCTTCACCCTCTTCCTTCAGATTGAGATGTCTGCGGGAAACTTCAATGTGCTCTCTGGTCCTTATCTCTCCCTCCCACCTGTTGGTCTGCAGCTGGTTGATGCGCCGCAGTGGCAGCTCCCATTGGAGGCTTCAGGATCCCACCCAACCCCGCCTCCCCATCGGACTACGATGTTGTATCTGTGCTGTTTGTGCTTCCATGTTAAAGGAGGAGTTTTTTTGTATAATAGAGTTACTCCCCGCTGGGTCTAACTCTGCTATGCCTTTTTTTTTACCTACCCCCACTTATCCTCATGTAACACCCTCTTCATCTATCTATTAAGGTAGCGCGACTCATGTTGCGAATGACCGCAGTTACCAATTCTTGTCATGTGTCTTAGCCACGTATGTCTGATCTTTGAATTGTGTGTGCTGAAACTCAATTTCGTTTCTCTGTATGTCCTGCACATGTGGTAGAAATGACAATAAATTACTTTGACACACACATTCCCCCCAACGAGTTGTTTTTGTGGTTGTTTTCGGCGAGGTTCCTGCGACTGGCAAGACTGTGTCTGCTGGCTCAGTCAAAACCGTTGGAAGCTAACTCCCTGGTCCCGCTGAGGTGGAGCCGAAGCAGGAGGCCTGCTCCGCGGGGTGGGCGGTGCAGCTGGGTGCCTGAAGTTTCCGCGCTGTTCGTCCCATCCTCTGGAGGAACGGCTGGAGTGCGAGACTGACCGAGGGTGGACCAGGTCTTGCACCGTGGCTGACAGTTCAGCCGCCTTCTGAGCCCTCTCGATGACGCTCGTAAGATGGGGACCAAACAGAACGTCAGAGGTGATGGGGCCTTCCAGCATCTCCCTGTGCAGCTGTTCAGGAATGGAGGGCAGGGCCTTGAGCCACAAGGCCCGATGGATAAGGGTCTGCTATGCAGCAATGCGAGCAGAATCGGTGAGTACAGCAGCGCACAGATTGAGAATGGCATCAGCAGTTTTAGTAATGATGGGTTTTGACTCATCAGGAACATCAAGCTCTTCCACCATTTTGGAAATGCCAAAGGCAAGAAGGGCGACGTTATTTCCTGCAGCGCCGGCCTGGAAGGCGCACTGGTGTGCGCGATCGGTGAGCCGCATCAGCAGCTGGTCATGCTTAGAAGCGGGAACTGCTCGCGGGCCAGCGAGGTGGTTCTTGGCGCCACACAGCGAGGCCAAGTCCGGCTCCAGTGGAGGAACGGATGGCCAGTCCAGGTCGGAGAAGCCCTCGACCTTGGTAATGGGCACATATGTGGAAATTGGCGCCTTAAGCTTAGCAGGCTCGGAGGATGCGGCGAACCAGCAGCTCATGGCAGCGGGGAAGCGCGGCCAGACGGGGTCTGGACAGCGCATCTGTGTTGACCCGAAAATTCCTGCCAAATCATCTGCCTCAGGCAGAGCCGGTTCTGGAACGGCTAGCCCGTTGCGGACCGCAGCCTCGGAGATGATGGCGGGCAGCTCCTGTAGCACATGTACAGGTACAGGGCAACGAAATGCAGTTTGCATCCATCCAGAAGTGCTTTAGCCGTGATATAGACCCTAACCCTAACCCTGTAGGCGATCTCATCATTGTCACTGATGAGGCCAATCACCGTGGTGTCATCTGCAAACTTAATGATGGTGTTGGAACCATCAGCACGTTAGGAGTCGTGGGTGAAAAGGGAGTAGAGGAAAGGGCTCATCACACAGCCTTGTGGTACACCAGTGTTCATTGTGATTGTTGATGAGCAGCGGTTATCCAGTCGGACATGTTGAGGGCGGTTGGTCGGGAAGTCCAGTAACCATTTGCAGATGAGGGAACTGATCCCCAGGTCTGTCATTTTCCTGATGAGTTGTGAGGGGTGGATTGTATTGAATGCTGAACTGAAGTCTATAAACAGCATTCTGGCATAGGTGTTGGTGTTGTCCAGGTGTGAGGAAGGAACTTTTTGTTTTGATTAGCTTTAATAGAAATAAAGTTCTTTGATTAATTAATGAAAAGCGTTCTTTGTCCTTCTTCTGTCTTCTTTCCTGGAATGTAAACACCAAAGCAAGCGCACAACCTTGTAAATTCGTGCACACTGTCACTGTGTTAAAAGGGCAGCTGTTATGGGCAGAAAACAGCATTTTCATAATGCTACACAGATATAAGATGAATGATAAAATTATGAAAGAAAAATGATCAAAGAAGAAAGAAAAAAGATGAAAGAAAAAAGATCAAAGAAGAAAGAAAAAAGATAAAAGAAGAAAGAAAAAAGATGAAAGAAAAAAGAAAAAAGAAGAAAGAAAAAAGAATGAGAAAGAAGAAAGATGAAAGATGAAAGATAAAGAAGAAAGAAAAAAGATCAAAGAAGAAAGATAAAAGATCAAAGAAAAAAGATGAAAGAAAAAATGAAAGAAAAAGGATCAAAGAAGAAAGAAAAAAGATGAAAGAAAAAGAAAAAGAAGAAAAAAAGAAGGAGAAAGATGAAAGATAAAAAATGAAAGAAAAAAGATGAAAGAAAAAAGATCAAAGAAGAAAGACAAAAGATGAAAGAAAAAAGATAAAAGAAAAAAGATGAAGGAAAAAGATGAATGAAGGAAAAAGAAAAAAGAAGAACAAAAAAGATGAAAGAAAAAAATGAAAGAAAAAATAAGAATGAAAAGAAAAAAGAAGAAAGAAAAATGATCAAAGAAGGAAGAAAAAAGAAAGACAAAAGTAAAAAGATCAAAGGAAAAAGATCAAAGAAGAAAGAAAAAAGATGAAAGAAAAAAGACGAAAGAAAGAAGAAGAAAGAAAAATAGAAGAAAGAAAAGAAAAGAAAAGAAAGAAAAAAGTTGAAAGAAAAAGATGAAAGAAAAAGAAAAAAGAAGAAAAAGAAAAAAGACGAAAGAAAAAAGAGGAATGAAAACAAAAAAGAAGAAAGAAAAAAGTTGAAAGAAAAAGATGAAAGAAAAAGAAAAAAGAAGAAAAAGAAAAAAGATGAAAGAAAAAAATGAAAGAAAAAAATGAAAGAAGAAAGAAAAAAGAAGAAAGAAGAAAGAAAAAAACAAAGATGAAAAAGAAGAAAGATGAAAGAAAAAATAAGAATGAAAAGAAAAAAGAAGAAAGAAAAAAGATCAAAGAAGGAAGAAAAAAGAAAGACAAAAGTAAAAAGATCAAAGAAAAAAGAAAAATGAAAGAAAAAAGATCAAAGATGAAAGATCAAAGAAAAAGATCAAAGAAAAAAGATAAAAGATGAAAGAAAAAATATCAAAGAAAAAAGATCAAAGAAGAAAGAAAAAAGAAAGAAAAAAGATCAAAGATGAAAGAAAAAAGATCAAAGAAAAAAGATGAAAGAAGAAAAAGATAAAAGATGAAAGAAAAAGGATCAAAGAAAAAAGATCAAAGAAAAATGATCAAAGAAGAAAGAAAAAAGATAAAAGATGAAAGAAGAAAGAACAAAGAAAAATGA
Organism: Nothobranchius kuhntae; assembly: GCA_006942095.1. Taxonomy (NCBI): domain Eukaryota; kingdom Metazoa; phylum Chordata; class Actinopteri; order Cyprinodontiformes; family Nothobranchiidae; genus Nothobranchius; species Nothobranchius kuhntae. Next base: position 69,871 of record SSNQ01034429.1, read on the forward strand.
TCAAAGAAGAAAGTGAAAAGATCAAAGAAAAAAGATCAAAGAAGACAAAAAATATATTTTTCTTCCTTCTTTCATCTTTTTTCTTTCATATTCTTTCTTTATTTCTTTCTTTCTTCTTTGATCTTTTTTCTTTGATCTTTTTTCTTTCATCTTTCTTTTCTTCTTTCTTCTTTGATCTTTTTCTTTGATCTTTTTCTTTCATCTCTTATCTTTTTTCTTTCTTATTTATCTTCTTTGATCTTTATTCTTTGATTTTTTTCTTTCATCTTTTATCTTTTTTTTCTTTCTTCTTTGATCTATTTTCTTGGAACATTTTTCTTAGATCTTTTTTCTTTCTTTCTTGTCTTTCTTCTTTTTTCTTTTTTCTTTCAACTTTAATCTTTTTTCTCTCATCTTTGTTTTTTCTTTCTTCTTCTTTTTTCATTTTTCTTTAAACTTTTTTCTTTGATCTTTCATCTTTTTTCTTTCTTTTTTTCTTTCTTCTTTGATCTTTTTTCTCTGATCTTTTTCTTTCATCTTTTATATTTTTTCTTTCTTATTTTTCTTCTTTCATCTTTTATCTTTCTTTTTTTCTTTCTTCTTTGATCTATTTTCTTGGAACTTTTTTCTTAGATCTTTTTTCTTTCTTTTTTCTTTCTTCTTTCACCTTTTTTCTTTCTTTCTTTTCTTTCTTCTTTTTTCTTTCAACTTTTTTCTTTTATCTTTTTCTCTCATCTTTTTTCTTTCATCTTTGTTTTTTTNTAAGTCAGTTCCATTTTGACTTCAGTTCTATTCACCATCATCCTAAAGACAAGCGCAGCCTGGCCGGATGCGTTTTCTTTAAACTAAGAACTGTGAAACGGGAGATTTTCGTCGTTTAACAACCAGACGACGTCCTTTCAAAATAAGAGCACCTGCTGACGCCGCTGAACGGTACCGGGCCGACCCTCCAGACGGGTTTTGAAACGTTGTGATCGCTGCACCGACAGCTCCACCGTACATCCGAGGTTTCCAGACCTGGCAATTCCTGATCTACTTGGGAGACCCCACTGGGTACGTACACGGCAAAATAGCGGCTCATGTCATCACTTTATAAGCCTCGTGATATCTAGTCATAACAAAGACGACCAGATTCGATTACGTCATCCTAGAGAATCTGAACCAGACACACACACTCACACACATGCACCAACACAACATCCGAATCCATTCTCATCCATCACAGAGTAGTCCTGGTAGATTGTTTAGAATTTATAATTCAGAAATTAAAGATTCTCAAACGATACCATATCTCGCTCTTTTCTTGTCTCAAAGTCAATACAGAGTGTTTAATTAAACTCCCTGATGATAAAAACAGCCTATTCTTCTGTTTATAAAAGTGAACTACTAACAGTGTATTAAAATACAACATTAGATAGTTACATCACTTTAATTCCGTTACAGAGTTACTCCCCGCTGGGTCTAACTCTGCTATGCCTTTTTTTTACCTACCCCCACTTATCCTCATGTAACACCCTCTTCATCTATCTATTAAGGTAGCGCGACTCATGTTGCGAATGACCGCAGTCACCAATTCTTGTCATGTGTCTTAGCCACGTATGTCTGATCTTTGAATTGTGTGTGCTGAAACTCAATTTTGTCTCTGTATGTCCTGCACATGTGGTAGAAATGACAATAAATTACTTTGACACACACATTCCCCCCAACGAGTTGTTTTTGTGGTTGTTTTCGGCGAGGTTCCTGCGACTGGCAAGACTGTGTCTGCTGGCTCAGTCAAAACCATTGGCCGCTAACTCCCTGGTCCCGCTGAGGTGGAGCCGAAGCAGGAGGCCTGCTCCGCGGGGTGGGCGGTGCAGATGGGTGCCTGAAGTTTCCGCGCTGTTCGTCCCATCCTCTGGAGGAACGGCCGGAGTGCGAGACTGACCGAGGGTGGACCAGGTCTTGCACCGTGGCTGACAGTTCAGCCGCCTTCTGAGCCCTCTCGATGACGCTCGTAAGATGGGGACCAAACAGAACGTCAGAGGTGATGGGGCCTTCCAGCATCTCCCTGTGCAGCTGTTCAGGAATGGAGGGCAGGGCCTTGAGCCACAAGGCCCGATGGATAAGGGTCTGCCATGCAGCAATGCGAGCAGAATCGGTGAGTACAGCAGCGCACAGATTGAGAATGGCATCAGCAGTTTTAGTAATGATGGTTTTTGACTCATCAGGAACATCAAGCTCTTCCACCATTTTGGAAACGCCAAAGGCAAGAAGGGCGACGTTATTTCCTGCAGCGCCGGCCTGGAAGGCGCACTGGTGTGCGCGATCGGTGAGCCGCATCAGCAGCTGGTCATGCTTAGAAGCGGGAACTGCTCGCGGGCCAGCGAGGTGGTTCTTGGCGCCACACAGCGAGGCCAAGTCCGGCTCCAGTGGAGGAACGGATGGCCAGTCCAGGTCGGAGAAGCCCTCGACCTTGGTAATGGGTGCATATGTGGAAATTGGCGCCTTAAGCTTAGCAGGCTCGGAGGATGCGGCGAACCAGCAGCTCATGGCAGTGGGGAAGCGCGGCCAGACGGGGTCTGGACAGCGCATCTGTGTTGACCCGAAAATTCCTGCCAAATCATCTGCCTCAGGCAGAGCCGGTTCTGGAACGGCTAGCCCGTTGCGGACCGCGGCCTCGGAGATGATGGCGGGCAGCTCCTGTAGCACATGTACAGGTACAGGGCAACGAAATGCAGTTTGCATCCATCCAGAAGTGCTTTAGCCGTGATATAGATATATTTCAATATATATTGGCAATAATATAGATGTGTAAGTATATTACAGAAATGGATCTATTACGTATGTTATAATGTACATGGTATGAAGTATGTTATGAATATTCTATGACTATAAGTATGTACAGGCTGTAGTTAATACAAGCAGTCCATGAGTTTAACGTGGGTCATATGTCAGGAGGCAGAGTTCAAGAGTCTGACAGCTGTTGGGAAGAAACAGTTCCAGTACCTGGTGGTCTTAGTCCGGAGGCTCCTGTAGCACCTCTCAGAGGGCAGCAGGGTGATCAGTGCATGTGATGGGTGACTGTGCTCTCTGATGATTTTCCCTGCCCTTTTCAGACACTGCTTCCTGTAGATGTCCTTAATGGCAGGAAGTGGTGCTCCGGCAATGCGCTGGGCAGTTTTCCCGACCCTCTGCAACGCCTTCCGGTCCGAGGCGGAGCAGTTCCCATACCAGACTGTTATACAGTTGGTCAGGATGCTCTCGATGGTGCAGCGATAGAAGTTCACCAGGATGTCTGAGGACAAGTTGTTCTTCCTCAGAGTCCTCAAGAAGAAGAGGCACTGGTGAGCCTTCTTGACCAGCTTGGAGCAGTTGGTAGTCCAGGTTAGATCCTCAGAGATGTGCACTCCCAGGAACTTGAAGCTGCTCTATGTGGGTCAGCATTCCTCCTGTAGTCCACGATGAGCTCCTTAGTCTTCTCAGTGTTGAGCAGCAGGTTGTTTGTGTCGCACCACTTAGTTAGACGGTCCACCTCCTCCCTGTAGGCGATCTCATCATTGTCACTGATGAGGCCAATCACCGTGGTGTCATCTGCAAACTTAATGATGGTGTTGGAACCATCAGCACGTTGGGAGTTGTGGGTGAAAAGGGAGTAGAGGAAAGGGCTCATCACACAGCCTTGTGGTACACCAGTGTTCATTGTGATTGTTGATGAGCAGCGGTTATCCAGTCGGACATGTTGAGGGCGGTTGGTCAGGAAGTCCAGTAACCATTTGCAGGTGAGGGAACTGATCCCCAGGTCTGTCATTTTCCTGATGAGTTGTGAGGGGTGGATTGTATTGAATGCTGAACTGAAGTCTATAAACAGCATTCTGGCATAGGTGTTGGTGTTGTCCAGGTGTGAGGAAGGAACTTTTTGTTTTGATTAGCTTTAATAGAAATAAAGTTCTTTGATTAATTAATGAAAAGCGTTCTTTGTCCTTCTTCTGTCTTCTTTCCTGGAATGTAAACACCAAAGCAAGCGCACAACCTTGTAAATTCGTGCACACTGTCACTGTGTTAAAAGGGCAGCTGTTATGGGCAGAAAACAGCATTTTCATAATGCTACACAGATGAAAGATGAATGATAAAATTATGAAAGAAAAATGATCAAAGAAGAAAGAAAAAAGATGAAAGAAAAAAGATGAATGAAAAAAGATCAAAGAAGAAAGAAAAAAGATAAAAGAAGAAAGAAAAAAGATGAAAGAAAAAAGAAAAAATATGAAAGAAAAAAGATCAAAGAAGAAAGATAAAAGATCAAAGAAAAAAGATGAAAGAAAAAGGATCAAAGAAGAAAGAAAAAAGATGAAAGAAAAAAGATGAATGAAAAAAGATCAAAGAAGAAAGAAAAAAGATGAAAGAAAAAAGAAGGAGAAAGATGAAAAATGAAAGAAAAAAGATGAAAGAAAAAAGATCAAAGAAGAAAGAAAAAAGATGAAAGAAAAAAGATAAAAGAAAAAAGATGAAGGAAAAAGATGAATGAAGGAAGGAGAAAGAAAAAAGAAGAAAGAAAAAAGATGAAAGAAAAAATAAGAATGAAAAGAAAAAAGAAGAAAGAAAAAAGATCAAAGAAGGAAGAAAAAGAAAGACAAAAGTAAAAAGATCAAAGAAGAAAGAAAAAAGATGAAAGAAAAAAGACGAAAGAAAAAAGAAGAAAGAAAAATAGAAGAAAGAAAAGAAAATAGAAGAAAGAAAAAAGTTGAAAGAAAAAGATGAAAGAAAAAGAAAAAAGAAGAAAGATGAATGAAAAAAGATGAAAGAAAAAAGAAGAATGAAAAGAAAAAAGAAGAAAGAAAAAAGATCAAAGAAGAAAGAAAAAAGTTGAAAGAAAAAAGATGAAAGAAAAAAATGAAAGAAGAAAGAAAAAAGAAGAAAGAAGAAAGAAAAAACAAAGATGAAAAAGAAGAAAGATGAAAGAAAAAATAAGAATGAAAAGAAAAAGAAGAAAGAAAAAAGATCAAAGAAGGAAGAAAAAAGAAAGACAAAAGTAAAAAGATCAAAGAAAAAAGATCAAAGAAGAAAGAAAAAAGATCAAAGATGAAAGAAAAAAGATCAAAGAAAAAGATCAAAGAAAAAAGATAAAAGATGAAATAAAAAGATCAAAGAAGAAAGAAAAAAGGAAGAAAAAAGATCAAAGATGAAAGAAAAAGATCAAAGAAAAAAGATGAAAGAAGAAAGAAAAAAGATGAAAGAAAAAAGATCAAAGAAAAAAGATCAAAGAAAAATGATCAAAGAGGAAAGAAAAAAGATAAAAGATGAAAGAAAAAAGAACAAAGAAAAAAGATCAAAGAAAAATGATCAAAGAAGAAAGTAAAAAGATCAAAGAAAAAAGATCAAAGAAGACAAAAAATATATTTTTCTTCCTTCTTTCATCTTTTTTCTTTCATCTTTTTTCTTTATTTATATCTTTCTTCTTTGATCTTTTTTCTTTGATCTTTTTTCTTTCATCTTTCATCTTTTTTCTTTCTTTTCTTCTTTCTTCTTTGATCTTTTTTCTTTGATCTTTTTCTTTCATCTATTATCTCTTTTCATTCTTATTTTTCTTCTTTGATCTTTTTTCTTTCATCTTTTTTCTTTCATCTTTTATCTTTCTTTTTTTCTTTCTTCTTTGATCTATTTTCTTGGAACTTTTTTCTTAGATCTTTTTTCTTTCTTTCTTGTCGTTCTTCTTTTTCTTTTTTCTTTCAACTTTTATCTTTTTTCTCTCATCTTTTTCTTTCATCTTAGTTTTTTTCTTTCTTCTTCTTTTTTCATTTTTCTTTAAACTTTTTTCTTTGATCTTTCATCTTTTTTCTTTCTTTTTTCTTTCTTCTTTGATCTTTTTTCTCTGATCTTTTTCTTTCATCTTTTATCTTTTTTCTTTCTTATTTTTCTTCTTTCATCTTTTTTCTTTCATCTTTTATCTCTGTTTAATTAACTTAGTTGTTTATAATTCTTAGCAAATCGGAGTGGACAGACTAACTAAACCCTCCAGATTCTGCCCTGCAACAGAAAGGAAGTTCTGACTGGATGAGAACAATGTGTCATGATGTTTACCTTGTGTGAATCAGGATGTCTAGCTGAGTTAGTCCTGTTATTCAATAAACACATAATCATTACATTGATTTCACCGATCAGTCACCTGATTATTATTGGTTAACATTTGTTTTGATTAGCTTTAATAGAAATAAAGTTCTTTGATTAATTAATGAAAAGCATTCGTCGTCCTTCTTCTGTTTTCTTTCCTGGAATGTAAACACCAAAGCAAGCGCACAACCTTGTAAATTCGTGCACACTGTCACTGTGTTAAAAGGGCAGCTGTTATGGGCAGAAAACAGCATTTTCATAATGCTACACAGATGAAAGATGAATGGTAAAATTATGAAAGAAAAAGGATCAAAGAAGAAAGAAAAAAGATGAATGAAAAAAGATAAAAGAAGAAAGAAAAAAGATGAAAGAAAAAAGAAAAAAGAAGAAAGAAAAAAGAAGGAGAAAGAAGAAAGACAAAAGAAAAAATAAGAAAGAAAAAAGATCAAAGAAGAAAGAAAAAGATCAAAGAAGAAAGAAAACTGATGAAAGAAAAAAGATGAATGAAAAAAGATCAAAGAAGAAAGAAAAAAGAAAAAAGAAGAAAAAGAAGGAGAAAGATGAAAGATGAAAAATGAAAGAAAAAGAACAACGAAGAAAGAAAAAAGAAGAAAGGAAAAAGAAGAACGAAAAAGATGAAAGAAAAAAGAAGAAACGAAAAAAGAAGAAAGAAAAAAGAAGAAAGAAAAGAAAATAGAAGAAAGAAAAAAAAATGCAAAAAAGATGAAAGAAAAAAGAAGAAAGAAATAGAAGAAAGAAAACTTAAAAGAAAAAGAAAAAACAAGAAAAAGAAGAAAGATGAAAGAAAAAAGATGAAAGAAAAATAAGAATGAAAAGAAAAAAGAAGAAAGAAAAAAGATCAAAGAAAAAGATGAAAGAAAAAATGAAAGAAAAAAATGAAAGAAGAAAGAAAAAAGAAGAAAGAAGAAAGAAAAAAACCCTGATGAAAAAGAAGAAAGATGAAAGAAAAAAGAAGAAAGAAAAAATAAGAAGAAAAAATAAAAAGAAGAAAGAAAAAAGATCAAAGAAGGAAGAAAAAAGAAAGACAAAAGTAAAAAAAATCAAAGAAAAAAGATCAAAGAAGAAAGAAAAAAGAAAGAAAAAAGAAGAAAAAAGAAGAAAGAAAAGAAAATAGAAGAAAGAAAAAAGTTGAAAAAAATATGAAAGATAAAAGATGAAAGAAAAAATAAGAATGAAAAGAAGAAAGATGAAAGAAAAAATAAGAATGAAAAGAAGAAAGAAGAAAGAAAAAATATCTAAGAAGAATAAATTTGAAAGAAAAAAGAAAGAAAAAAATGAAAGAAGAAAGAAGAAAGAAGAAAGAAAAAAACAAAGATGAAAAAGAAGAAAGATGAAAGAAAAAAGATGAAAGAAAAAATAAGAATGAAAAGAAAAAGAAGAAAGAAAAAAGATCAAAGAAGGAAGAAAAAAGAAAGACAAAAATAAAAAGATCAAAGAAAAATATCAAAGAAGAAAGAAAAAAGAAAGAAAAAAGATCAAAGAAAAAGATCAAAGAAAAAGATCAAAGAAAAATGATCGAAGAAGAAAGAAAAAAGAAAGAAAAAAGATCAAAGATGAAAGAAAAAAGATCAAAGAAAAAGATCAAAGGAAAAAAATCAAAGAAAAATGATAAAAGATGAAAGAAAAAAGATCAAAGAAAAAAGATCAAAGAAGAAAGAAAAAAGAAAGAAAAAAGATGAAAGAAAAAGATGAAAGAAAAAAGATGAAAGAAAAAAGATAAAAGATCAAAGAAAAAAGATCAAAGAAAAAAGATCAAAGAAAAATGATCAAAGAAGAAAGAAAAAAGATAAAAGATCAAAGAAAAAATATCAAAGAAAAAAGATCAAAGAAAAATGATCAAAGAAAGTAAAAAGATCAAAGAAACAAGATCAAAGAAGACAGAAAATATATTTTTCTTCCTTCTTTCATCTTTTTTCTTTCATAGTTTTTTCTTTATTTATTTATTTCTTCTTTGATCTTTTTTCTTTCATCTTTCATCTTTTTTCTTTCTTTTCTTCTTTATTCTTTGATCTTTTTTCTTTGATCTTTTTCTTTCATCTCTTATCTTTTTTCTTTCTTATTTTTCTTCTTTGATCTTTTTTCTTTGATCTTTTTTCTTTCATCTTTTATCTTTCTTTTTTTCTTTCTTCTTTGATCTATTTTCTTGGAACTTTTTTCTTAGATCTTTTTTCTTTCTTTTTTCTTTCTTCTTTGATTTTTTTTCATTCTTTCTTTTCTTTCTTCTTTTTTCTTTTTTCTTTCAACTTTTTTCTTTTATCTTTTTTCTCTCATCTTTTTTCTGTCATCTTTGTTATTTCTTTCTTCTTTCTTCTTTTTTCATTTTTCTTTAAACCCTTTTCTTTGATCTTTCATCTTTTGTCTTTCTTTTTTTCTTTCTTCTTTGATCTTTTTTCTCTGATCTTTGTCTTTCATCTTTTATCTTTTTCTTTCTTATTTTTCTTCTCTGATCTTTTTTCTTTGATCTTTTTTCTTTCATCTTTTATCTTTCTTTTTTCTTTCTTCTTTGATCTATTTTCTTGGAACTTTTTTCTTAGATCTTTTTTCTTTCTTTTTTCTTTCTTCTTTGATCTTTTTTCTTTCTTTCTTTTCTTTCTTCTTTTTTCTTTTTTCTTTCAACTTTTTTCTTTTATCTTTTTCTCTCATCTTTTTTCTTTCATCTTTGTTTTTTTCTTTCTTCTTTCTTCTTTTTTCTTTCTTCTTTTATCTTTTCTTTCTTCTTTTTTCTTTTCTTTCTTCTTTTTTCTGTCATCTTTTTTCTTTCATCGTTTTCTTTCATCTATTGTCTTTCATCTTTTTTCTTTCAACTTTTTCCTTCTATTTTCTTTTCTTTCTTCTTTTTTCTTTCAACTTTTTCCTTCTATTTTCTTTTCTTTCTTCTTTTTTCCCTTCTTTTTTCTTTCATCTTTTTTCTTTCATCTTTCTTCTTTTTTCATCTTTGTTTTTTCTTTGTTCTTTTTTCTTTCTTCTTTTATCCTTTCTTCTTTTTTCTTTTTCCTGTCATTTGTTTTCTTTCATCTTTTTTCTTTTTTCTTTCTTCTTTTCTCTTTTCTGTCTTCTTTTTTCGCTTTTCTTTCTTTCTTTCATCATCTTTTTTCTTTTTTCTTCTTTTCTCTTTTCTGTCTTCTTTCTTCTCTTTTCTTTCTTTTTTCTTTCATCTTTCTTCTTTCTCCTTTTTTCTTGTTTGTTTTTTCTTTCATCTTTTCTCTTTTTTCTATCTTCTTTTGTCTTTCTTCTTTTTCCTTTTCTTTCTTCTTTCTTCTTTTTTCTTTCTTCTTTCATCTTTCTTCTTTTTCATCTTTGTTTTATTTTCTTCTTTCTTCTTTTTCTTTCCTCTTTTATCATTTCTTTCTTCTTTTTCTTTTTTGTTTTAACTTTTTTCTGTCATCTTTTTTCTTTTTTCTTTCTTCTTTTCTCTTTTCTGTCTTATTTCTTCTCTTTTCTTTATTTTTTCTATCATATTTTTTGTTTTTTCTTTCTTCTTTTCTCTTTTCTGTCTTCTTTCTTCTCTTTTCTTTCAATTTTTTTCTTGCATCTTTTTTCTTTCATCTTTCTTCTTTCTCCTTTCTCCTTTTTTCTTTCATTTTTTCTCTTTTTTCTTTCTTCTTTTGTCTTTCTTCCTTTCCTTTTCTTTCTTCTTTCATCTTTTTTCTTTCAACTTTTTTCTTTTTTCTCTCTTCTTTTTCTTTTCTTCTTTTTTCTTTCATCTTTATTCTTTTTCATATTTTTTCTTTCATCTTTCATTTTTTTCTTACAACTTTTTCTTTCTTCTTTTTTCTTTCTTCTTTTTTCTTGATTAAAGAAAGAGATTAATCTATGGACTGGGCCCTTATAATCAGAAGAAGTTCTTTTTTCTTCAGGGAGTTTTATTCCAACACTTTGTATTGACTTAGCGACAAGAAAAGAGAGAGATTGGATCGTTTAAGAATGTTTAAATTTTATAATTATTATTCAAACAATCCAGGACTAACTCTCTATGATGGATGCATATGGATTTGAATGCTGAAGTGTGTGTGTGTGTGAGTCAGTTCAGAATCCCCAGCTGAGGCAGGCGGATCTGGGTGTAAGATGTTTTGACTACACACCACGAGGACTTCAGGAGGAAGACATGAGACGCTATCTTGCCGGCTACGTACCCTTGTGGAGACTCCCGAGTTAGATCAGGATGCCAGGTCCTCGGACCCTCCTTGTGCTGGAGCTGGCGAAACAGCGGTCGGCAGCACGACAAACCAGTCTACAGATTGACTCCCGGTACGACGGCAGGTTTCAGCGTCACGTAGAGTTTTCAGCTTTTATTCTGAAGGAACCGTCGTCTTGTTGATAAAACAACGGAATATTCCAGCTTGACAGTTCTCAGCTTAAAGTAGAAATACAGCTGGCCAGTCTGCAATTCACTTAGCGATGATGGTTTTGAGAGCTGGTTGGAGCTACGTTGAAACTCAGCTGGAACTGGGTGGAACTCAGATGGAACTGAAGTTAAAATGGCAATGCTCTGTTTAATTAACTTAGTTGTTTATAATTCTTAGCAAATCGGAGTGGACAAATTAACTAAACACTCCAGATTCTGCCCTGCAACAGAAAGGAAGTTCTGATTGGATGAGAACAATGTGTCATGATGTTTACCTTGTGTGAATCAGGATGTCTAGCTGAGTTAGTCCTGTTATTCAATAAACACATAATCATTACATTGATTTCACCGATCAGTCACCTGATTATTATTGGTTAACATTTGTTTTGATTAGCTTTAATAGAAATAAAGTTCTTTGATTAATTAATGAAAAGCGTTCTTCGTCCTTCTTCTGTTTTCTTTCCTGGAATGTAAAGACCAAAGCAAGCACACAACCTTGTAAATTCGTGCACACTGTCACTGTGTTAAAAGGGCAGCTGTTATGGGCAGAAAATAGCATTTTGATAATGCTACACAGATGAAAGATGAATGATAAAAATGTGAAAGAAAAAGGATCAAAGAAGAAAGAAAAAAGATGAAAGAAAAAAAATGAATGAAAAAAGATGAAAGAAGAAAGAAAAAAGAAAAGAAGAAAGAAAAAAGATGAAAGAAAAAAGAAAAAAAGAAAAAAAGGAGAAAGAAGAAAAATGAAAGATGAAAGAAAAAAGAAGAAAGAAAAAAGATAAAAGAAGAAAGAAAAAAGATCAAAGAAAAAAATGAAAGAAAAAGGATCAAAGAAGAAAGAAAAAAATAAAAGAAGAAAGAAAAAAGATGAAAGAAAAAAGAAAAAAGAAGGAGAAAGATGAAAGATGAAAAATGAAAAAAAGATGAAAGAAAAAAGAAAAAAGATGAAAGAAAAAGATAAAAGAAAAAAGATTAAGGAAAAAGATGAATGAAAGAAGGAGAAAGAAAAAAGAACTGAAAAAGATGAAAGAAAAAATAAGAATGAAAAGAAAAAAGAACAAAGATCAAAGAAGGAAGAAAAAAGAAAGACAAAAGTAAAAAGATCAAAGAAAAAGATCAAAGAAAAAAAGATGAAAGAAAAAAGAAGAAAGAAAAAAGAAGAAAGAAAATAAGAAGAAAGAAAAGAAAATAGAGGAAAGAAAAAAGTTGAAAGAAAAAAGATGAAAGAAAAAAGAAGAAAGAAAAGATAAAAGAAGAAAGAAAAAGAAAAAAGAAGAAAAAGAAGAAAGATGAAAGAAAAAATAAGAATGAAAAGAAAAAAGATCAAAGGAGAAAAAAAAGACAAAAGTAAAAAGATCAAAGAAAAAAGATCAAAGAAGAAAGAAAAAAGAAAGAAAAAAGATCAAAGAAGAAAGAAAAAAGAAAGAAAAAAGATCAAAGAAAAAAGATCAAAGAAGAAAGAAAAAGAGAAAGAAAAATATCAAAGATGAAAGAAAAATGATCAAAGAAAAAAGATCAAAGAAAAAAGATCAAAGAAGAAACAAAAAGAGATAAAAGATGAAAGAAAAAGATCAAAGAGAAAAGATCAAAGAAAAATGATCAAAGAAGAAAGTAAAAAGATCAAAGAAAAAAGATCAAAGAAGACAGAAAATATATTTTTCTTCCTTCTTTCATCTTTTTTCTTTCATATATTTTCTTTATTTATTTCTTTATTCTTTGATCTTTTTTCTTTTTTTTCTTCTTTCTTCTTTGATCTTTTTTCTTTGATCTTTTTCTTTCATCTCTTATATTTTTTCTTTCTTATTTTTCTTCTTTGATCTTTTTTCTTTGATCTTTTTTCTTTGATCTTTTTTCTTTGATCTTTTATCTTTCTTTTTTCTTTCTTCTTTGATCTATTTTCTTGGAACTTTTTTCTTAGATCTTTTTTCTTTCTTTTTTCTTTCTTCGTTGATCTTTTTTCTTTCTTGCCTTTCTTTCTTCTTTTTTCTTTTTTCTTTCAACTTTTTTCTTTTTTCTTTAAACTTTTTTCTTTGATCTTTCATCTTTTTTCTTTCTTTTTTTCTTTCTTCTTTGATCTTTTTTCTCTGATCTTTTTCTTTCATCTTTTATCTTTCTTATTTTTCTTCTTTGATCTTTTTTCTTAGATCTTTTTTCTTAGATCTTTTTTCTTAGATCTTTTTTCTTTCTTTTTTCTTTCTTCTTTGATCTTTTTTCTTTCTTTCTTTTCTTTCTTCTTTTTGCTTTTTTCTTTCTTCTTTTATCTTTTCTTACTTCTTTTATCTTTTCTTTCTTCTTTTTTCTTTTCTTTCATCTATTTTCTTTCATCTTTTTTCTTTCAACTTTTTCCGTCTATTTTCTTTTCTTTCTTCTCTTTTCTTTTTTCTATCATTTTTTGACTTTTCTGTCTGCTGTTCTCTTTTCTGTCTCCTTTCTTCTCTTTTCTTTCTATTTTTTCTTTCATCTTTTTTCTTTCATCTTTCTTCTTTCTCCTTTCTCCTTTTTTCTTTCATCTTTTCTCTTTCTTCTTTTGTCTTTCTTCTTTCATCTTTTTTCTTTCAATTTTTTTCTTTTTTCTTCTTTTTTCTTTCTTCTTTTTTCTTTTCTTCTTTTTTCTTTCATCTTTTTTCTTACAACTTTTTCTTTCTTCTTTTTTCTTTCTTCTTTTTTCTTGATTAAAGAAAGAGATTAATCTATGGACTGGGCCCTTATAATCAGAAGAAGTTGTTTTTACTTCAGGGAGTTTTATTCCAACACTTTGTATTGACTTAAAAGGGCAGCTGTTATGGGCAGAAAACAACATTTTCATAATGCTACACAGATGAAAGATGAATAGTAAAATTATGAAAAAAAAGGATCAAAGAAGAAAGAAAAAAGATGAATGAAAAAAGATAAAAGAAGAAAGAAAAAAGATGAAAGAAAAAAGAAAAAAGAAGAAAGAAAAAGATCAAAGAAGAAAGAAAACTGATGAAAGAAAAAAGATGAATGAAAAAAGATCAAAGAAGAAAGAAAAAAGAAAAAAGAAGAAAAAAGAAGGAGAAAGATGAAAGATGAAAAATGAAAGAAAAAAGATGAAAGAAAAAAGATCAAAGAAGAAAGAAAAAAGAAGAATGAAAAAGATGAAAGAAAAAAGAAGAAACAAAAAAAGAAGAAAGAAAAGAAAATAGAAGAAAGAAAAAAGTTGCAAAAAAGATGAAAGAAAAAAGATGAAAGAAATAGAAGAAAGAAAACTTAAAAGAAAAAGAAAAAACAAGAAAAAGAAGAAAGATGAAAGAAAAAAGATGAAAGAAAAATAAGAATGAAAATAAAAAAGAAGAAAGAAAAAAGATCAAAGAAGAAAGAAAAAAGTTGAAAGAAAAAAGATGAAAGAAAAAATGAAAGAAAAAAATGAAAGAAGAAAGTAAAAAGAAGAAAAAAAAACACAGATGAAAAAGAAGAAAGATGAAAGAAAAAAGAAGAAGAAAAAATAAAAAGAAGAAAGAAAAAAGATCAAAGAAGGAAGAAAAAAGAAAGACAAAAGTAAAAAAAATCAAAGAAAAAAGATCAAAGAAGAAAGAAAAAAGAAAGAAAAAAAGAAGAAAGAAAAGAAAATAGAAGAAAGAAAAAAGTAAAAAAAATATGAAAGAAAAAAGATGAAAGAAAAAAGAAGAAAAAGAAGAAAGATGAAAGAAAAAATAAGAATGAAAAGAAGATAGAAGAAAGAAAAAATATCTAAGAATAAATTTGAAAGAAAAAAGAAAGAAAAAAATGAAAGAAGAAAGAAGAAAGAAAAAAACAAAGATGAAAAAGAAGAAAGATGAAAGAAAAAAGATGAAAGAAAAAATAAGAATGAAAAGAAAAAGAAGAAAGAAAAAAGATCAAAGGAGGAAGAAAAAAGAAAGACAAAAGTAAAAAGATGAAAGAAAAATATCAAAGAAGAAAGAAAAGAGAAAAAAAAGATCAAAGAAAAAGATCGAAGAAGAAAGAAAAAAAGAAAGAAAAAAGATCAAAGATGAAAGAAAAAAGATCAAAGAAAAAGATCAAAGAAAAAAATCAAAGAAAAAAGATAAAAGATGAAAGAAAAAAGATCAAAGAAGAAAGAAAAAAGATCAAAGAAAAAGATGAAAGAAAAAAGATGAAAGAAAAAAGAAGAAAGAAAAAAGAAAAAAGATCAAAGAAAAAAGATCAAAGAAAAATGGTCAAAGAAAAATGATCAAAGAAAGAAAAAAGATCAAAGAAGACAGAAAATATATATTTTCTTCCTTCTTTCATCTTTTTTCTTTCATAGTTTTTTCTTTATTTATTTATTTCTTCTTTGATCTTTTTTTCTTTCATCTTTCATCTTTTTTCTTTCTTTTCTTCTTTCTTCTTTGATCTTTTTTCTTTGATATTTTTCTTTCATCTCTTATCTTTTTTCTTTCTTATTTTTCTTCTTTGATCTTTTTTCCTCGGACCCTCCTTGTGCTGGAGCTGGCGAAACAGCGGTCGGCAGCACGACAAACCAGTCTACAGATTGACTCCCGGTACGACGGCAGGTTTCAGAAGAAAGAAAAAGAAAAAAGAAGAAAAAGAAAAAAGATGAAAGAAAAAATAAGAATGAAAAGAAAAAAGAAGAAAGAAAAAAGATCAAAGAAGGAAGAAAAAGAAAGACAAAAGTAAAACGATCAAAGAAAAAAGATCAAAGAAGAAAGAAAAAAGAAAGAAAAAAGATCAAAGAAGGAAGAAAAAAGAAAGACAAAAGTTAAAAGATCAAAGAAAAAAGATCAAAGAAGAAAGAAAAAAAGAAAGAAAAAAGATCAAAGAAGAAAGAAAAAAAGAAAGAAAAAAGATCAAAGAAAAAGATCAAAGAAGAAAGAAAAAAGAAAGAAAAATATCAAAGATGAAAGAAAAATGATCAAAGAAAAAGATCAAAGAAAAAAGATCAAAGAAGAAACAAAAAAAGATAAAAGATTAAAGAAAAAGATCAAAGAAAAAAGATCAAAGAAAAATGATCAAAGAAGAAAGTAAAAAGATCAAAGAAAAAAGATCAAAGAAGACAGAAAATATATTTTTCTTCCTTCTTTCATCTTTTTTCTTTCATATATTTTCTTTATTTATTCTTTGATCTTTTTTCTTTCTTTTCTTCTTTCTTCTTTGATCTTTTTTCTTTGATCTTTTTCTTTCATCTCTTATATTTTTTCTTTCTTATTTTTCTTCTTTGATCTTTTTTCTTTGATCTTTTTTCTTTCATCTTTTACCTTTCTTTTTTCTTTCTTCTTTGATCTATTTTCTTGGAACTTTTTTCTTAGATCTTTTTTCTTTCTTTTTTTCTTTCGTCTTTGATCTTTTTTCTTTCTTGCCTTTCTTTCTTCTTTTTTCTTTTTTCTTTCAACTTTTTTCTTTTATCTTTTTTCTCTCATCTTTTTTCTTTCATCTTTGATTTTTTCTTTCTTCTTTCTTCTTTTTTCATTTTTCTTTAAACTTTTTTCTTTGATCTTTAATCTTTTTTCTTTCTTTTTTCTTTCTTCTTTGATCTTTTTTCTCTGATCTTTTTCTTTCATCTTTTATCTTTCTTATTTTTCTTCCTTGATCTTTTTTCTTGGAACTTTTTTCTTAGATCTTTTTTCTTTCTTTTTCTTTCTTCTTTGATCTTTTTCTTTCTTTCTTTTCTTTCTTCTTTTTTCTTTTTTCTTTCTTCTTTTATCTTTTCTTTCTTCTTTTATCTTTTCTTTCTTCTTTTTTCTTTTCTTTCTTCTTTTTTCTGTCATCTTTTTTCTTTCATCGTTTTCTTTCATCTATTTTCTTTCACCTTTTTTCTTTCAACTTTTTCCTTCTATTTTCTTTTCTTTCTTCTTTTTTCCCATCTTTTTTCTTTCATCTTTTTTCTTTCATCTTTCTTCTTTTTTTTGTCTTTGTTTTTTCTTTGTTCTTTTTTCTTTCTTCTTTTATCCTTTCTTTCTACTTTTTTCTTTTTTCTTTTTCCTGTCATCTGTTTTCTTTCATCTTTTTTCTTTTTTCTTTCTTCTTTTCTGTCTTCTTTGTTTGCTTATCTTTCTTTTTTTCATCATCTTTTTTCTTTTTTTCTTCTTTTCTCCTTTCTGTCTTCTTTCTTCTCTTTTCTTTCTTTTTCTTTCATCTTTTTTCTTTCATCTTTCTTCTTTCTCCTTCTTAATTCTGTTTTCTTTTTTCTTTTTCTTTCATCTTTTCTCTTTTTTCTTTCTTCTTTTGTCTTTCTTCTTTTTCCTTTTCTTTCTTCTTTCTTCTTTTTTCTTTCATCTTTCATCTTTTTTCTTTCATCTTTCTTCTTTTTCATCTTTGTTTTACTTTCTTCTTTTTCTTTCCTCTTTTATCATTTCTTTCTTCTTTTTCTTTTATCTTTTTACTGTCATCTTTTTTCTTTTTTCTTTCTTCTTTTCTCTTTTCCGTCTTATTTCTTCTCTTTTCTTTCTTTTTTCTATCATCTTTTTTGTTTTTTCTTTCTTCTTTTCTCTTTTCTGTCTTCTTTCTTCTCTTTTCTTTCTATTTTTTTCTTTAATTTTTTTCTTTTTCTTTCTTCTTTTGTCTTTCCTCTTTTCCTTTTCTTTCTTCTTTTATCTTTTTTCTTTCACCTTTTTCTTTTTTCTTCTTTCTCCTTTCTTCTTTTTTCTTTTGTTTTTTTCTTTCATCTTTCTTCTTTTTCATATTTTTTCTTTCATCTTTCATCTTTTTTCTTACAACTTTTTCTTTCTTTTTTGTTCTGTCATCTTTTTTCTTTCATCGTTTTCTTTCATCTATTTTCTTTCACCTTTTTTCTTTCAACTTTTTCCTTCTATTTTCTTTTCTTTCTTCTTTTTTCCCATCTTTTTTCTTTCATCTTTTTTCTTTCATCTTTCTTCTTTTTTCATCTTTGTTTTTCTTTGTTCTTTTTTCTTTCTTCTTTTATCCTTTCTTTCTACTTTTTTCTTTTTTCTTTTTCCTGTCATCTGTTTTCTTTCATCTTTTTTCTTTTTTCTTTCATCTTTCATCTTTTTTCTTTCATCTTTCTTCTTTTTCATCTTTGTTTTTTCTTTCTTCTTTCTTCTTTTTCTTTCCTCTTTTATCATTTCTTTCTTTTATCTTTTTTCTGTCATCTTTTTTCTTTTTTCTTCTTTTCTCTTTTCTGTCTTTTTTCTTCTCTTTTCTTTTTTTCTATCATCTTTTTCTTTTTTCTTTCTTCTTTTCTCTTTTCTGTCTTCTTTCTTCTGTTTTCTTTCTTTTTTTCTTTCATCTTTTTTCTTTCATCTTTCTTCTTTCTCCTTTCTCCTTTTTCTTATTTTTTCTTTCATCTTTTCTCTTTTTTCTTTCTTCTTTTTTCTTTCTTCTTTTCCTTTTCTTCTTTCATCTTTTTCTATCTAAATTTTTCTTTTTTCTTCTTTTTCTTTCTTCTTTTTTCTTTTCTTCTTTTTTCTTTCATCTTTCTTCTTTTTCATATTTTTCCTTTCATCATTCATATTTTTTCTTTAAACTTTTTCTTTTTTTTCTTTTTTCTTTCTTCTTTTTTCTTGATTAAAGAAAGAGATGAATCTATGGACTGGACCCTTATAATAAGAAGAAGTTGTTTTTACTTCAGGGAGTTTTATTCCAACACTTTTTATTGACTTAGAGACAAGAAAAGAGAGAGATTGGATCGTTTAAGAATGTTTAAATTTTATAATTATTATTCAAACAATCCAGGACTAACTCTCTATGATGGATGCATATGGATTTGAATGCTGAAGTGTGGGTGTGTGTGTGAGTCAGTTCAGAATCCCCAGCTGAGGCAGGCGGATCTGGTTGTAAGATGTTTTGACTACGCACCACGAGGACTTCAGGAGGAAGACATGAGACGCTATCTTGCCGGCTACATACCCGTGTGGAGACTCCCGAGTTAGATCTGGATGCCAGGTCCTCGGACCCTCCTTGTGCTGGAGCTGGCGAAACAGCGGTCGGCAGCATGGCAAACCAGTCTACAGATTGACTCCCGGTACGACGGCAGGTTTCAGCGTCACGTAGAGTTTTCAGCTTTTATTCTGAAGGAACCGTCGTCTTGTTGATAAAACGACAGAATATTCCAGCTTGACAGTTCTCAGCTTAAAGTAGAAATACAGCTGGACAGTCTGCAATTCACTTAGCGATGATGATTTTGAGAGCTGGTTGGAGCTACGTTGAAACTCAGCTGGAACTGGGTGGAACTCAGATGGAACTGAAGTTAAAATGGCATTGCTCTGTTTTATTAACTTAGTTGTTTATAATTCTTAGCAAATCGGAGTGGACAGATTAACTAAACACTCCAGATTCTGCCCTGCAACAGAAAGGAAGTTCTGATTTGATGAGAGCAATGTGTCATGATGTTTACATTGTGTGAATCAGGATGTCTGGCTGAGTTAGTCCTGTTATTCAATAAACACATAATCATTACATTGATTTCACAGATCAGTCACCTGATTATTATTGGTTAACATTTGTTTTGATTATTTTTAATAGAAATAAAGTTCTTTGAATAATTAATGAAAAGCGTTCTTCGTCCTTCTTCTATCTTCTTTCCTGGAATGTAAACACCAAAGCAAGCGCACAACCTTGTAAATTCATGTACACTGTCACTGTGTTAAAAGGGCAGCTGTTATGGGCAGAAAAAAGCATTTTCATAATGCTACACAGATGAAAGATGACTGATATAATATGAAAGAAAAAGGATCAAAGAAGAAAGAAAAAAGATGAAAGAAAAAAGATGAAAGAAGAAAGAAAAAAGATCAAAGAAGAAAGAAAAAGATAAAAGAAAAAGAAAAAAAGATGAAAGAAAAAAGAAGACAGAAAAAAGAAGGAGAAAGAAGAAAAATGAAAGATGAAAGAAAAAAGAAAAAAGATCAAAGAAGAAAGAAAAAGTTGAAAGAAAAAAGATGAAAGAAAAAAATGAAAGACAAAGGATCAAAGAAGAAAGAAAAAATATGAAAGAAAAAAATGAAAGAAAAAGGATTAAAGAAGAAAGAAAAATATGAAAGAAAAAAGATGAATGAAAAAAGATCAAAGAGGAAAGAAATAAGAAAAAAGAAGAAAGAAAAAAGATGAAGGAAAAAAGAAAAAAGAAGAAAGAAAAAAGAAGAAGAAAGAAGAAAGATGAAAGAAAAAAGATCAAAGAAGAAAGAAAAAAGAAGAAAGAAAAAAGATGAAAAAAAGATGAAAGAAGAAAGGAAAAAAGAAGAAAGAAAAGAAAATAGAAGAAAGAAAATTTGAAAGAAAAAAGATGAAAGAAAAAAGAAGAAAGAAAACATAAAAGAAGAAAGAAAAAGAAAAAAGAAGAAAAAGAAGAAAGATGAAAGAAAAAAGATGAAAGAAAAAATAAGAATTAAAAGAAAAAAGAAGAAAGAAAAAAGATCAAAGAAGAAAGAAAGAAGTTGAAAGGAAAAAGATGAAAGAAAAAAATGAAAGAAAAAAGATGAAAGAAGAAAGAAAAAAGAAGAAAGAAAAAACAAAGATGAAAAAGAAGAAAGATGAAAGAAAAAAGATGAAAGAAAAAATAAGAAAGAAAATAGATCAAAGAAGAAAGAAAAAAGAGAGACAAAAGAAAAAAGATCTTTCTTTCTTTCTTCTTTTTTCCTTTTTCTTTCAACTTTTTTCTTTTATCTTTTTTCTCTCATCTTTTTTCTTTCATCTTTGTTTTTTCTTTCTTCTTTCTTCTTTTTTCTTTTTTCTTTTATCTTTTCTATCTTCTTTTTTCTTTTTTCTTTCTTCTTTTATCTTTTCTTCTTTTTTCTTTTTTCTGTCATCTTTTTGTCATCTTTATTCTTTTTTCTGTCATCTTTTTGTCATCTTTTTTCTTTTTTCTTTCTTCTTTTCTCTTTTCTGTCTTCTTTCTTATCTTTTCTTTCTTTTTTCTTTCATCTTTCTTCTTTCTCCTTTCTTTTTTTCTTTCTTCTTTTTTCTTTCTTTTCTCTTTTTTCTTTCTTCTTTTTTCTTTCATCTTTTTTCTTTCTTCTTTTGTCTTTCTTCTTTTTCCTTTTCTTTCTTCTTTCTTCTTTTTCCTTTCTTCTTTTTTCTTCCATCTTTCTTCTTTTTCATTTTTGATTTTTCTGTCATCTTTTTTCTTTTTTCTTTCTTCTTTTCTCTTTTCTGTCTCATTTCTTCTCTTTTCTTTCTTTTTCCTATCATCTTTTTTCTTTTTTCTTTCTTCTTTTCTCTTTTCTGTCTTCTTTCTTCACTTTTCTTTCTTTTTTTCCTTCATCTTTCTTATTTCTCCTTTCTTCTTTTTTCTTTCATCTTTTCTCTTTTTTCTTTCTTCCTTTGTCTTTCTTCTTTACCTTTTCTTTCTTCTTTCATCTTTTTTCTTTCATCTTTTTTCTTTTCTTTCTTCTTTTTTCTTTCATCTATTTTCTTTTCTTTCTTCTTTTTTCTTTCTCCTTTTTTCTTTTCTTCTTTTTTCTTTCATCTTTTCTCTTTTTTCTTTCTTATTTTGTCTTTCTTCTTTTTCCTTTTCTTTCTTCTTTCTTCTTTTTTCTTCCATCTTTCTTCTTTTTCATTTTTGCTTTTTCTTTCTTCTTTCTTCTTTTTCTTTCTTCTTTTATCATTTCTTTCTTCTTTTTCTTTTTTCTTTTATCTTTTTCCTGTCATCTTTTTTCTTTCTTCTTTCTTCTTTTCTCTTTTCTGTCTCATTTCTTCTCTTTTCTTTCTTTTTTCCTATCATCTTTTTTCTTTCTTCTTTTCTCTTTTCTGTCTTCTTTCTTCACTTTACTTTCTTTTTTCCTTCATCTTTCTTATTTCTCCTTTCTTCTTTTTTCTTTCATCTTTTCTCTTTTCTTTCTTCTTTTTTCTGTCTCCTTTTTCTTTTCTTCTTTTTCTTTTATTTTTCTTCTTTTTCATCTTTTTTCTTTCATCTTTCTTCTTTCTCCTTTCTTCTTTTTCTTTCTTCTTTTTTCATTCATCTGTTCTCTTTTTTCTTTCTTATTTTGTCTTTCTTCTTTTTCCTTTTCTTTCTTCTTTCTTCTTTTTTCCTTTCTTCTTTTTTCTTCCACCTTTCTTCTTTTTCATTTTTGCTTTTTCTTTCTTCTTTATGCTTTTTCTTTCTTCTTTTATCATTTCTTTCTTCTTTTTCTTTTTTCTTTTATCTTTTTTCTGTCATCTTTTTTCTTTTTTCTTTCTTCTTTTCTCTTTTCTGTCTCATTTCTTCTCTTTTCTTTCTTTTTTCCTATCATCTTTTTTCTTTTTTCTTTCTTCTTTTCTCTTTTCTGTCTTCTTTCTTCACTTTTCTTTCTTTTTTCCTTCATCTTTCTTATTTCTCCTTTCTTCTTTTTTCTTTCATCTTTTCTCTTTTTTCTTTCTTCCTTTGTCTTTCTTCTTTACCTTTTCTTTCTTCTTTCATCTTTTTTCTTTCATCTTTTTTCTTGTCTTTCTTCTTTTTTCTTTCTCCTTTTTTCTTTTCTTCTTTTTCTTTTATTTTTCTTCTTTTTCATCTTTTTTCTTTCATCTTTTTTCTTTCTCCTTTCTTCTTTTTCTTTCTTCTTTTTTCTTTCATCTTTTCTCTTTTTTCGTTCTTCTTTTCTTCTTTTTCCATTTCTTTCTTCTTTCTTCTTTTTTCCTTTCTTCTTTTTTCTTCCATCTTTCTTCTTTTTCATTTTTGCTTTTTCTTTCTTCTTTCTTCTTTTTCATTTTTGCTTTTTCTTTCTTCTTTCTTCTTTTTCTTTCTTCTTTTATCATTTCTTTCTTCTTTTTCTTTCTTCTTTTATCATTTCTTTCTTCTTTTTCTTCTTTTCTCTTTTCTGTCTCATTTCTTCTCTTTTCTTTCTTTTTCCTATCATCTTTTTTCTTTTTTCTGTCTTCTTTCTTCACTTTTCTGTCTTCTTTCTTCACTTTTCTTTCTTTTTTCTTCATCTTTCTTATTTCTCCTTTCTTCTTTTTTCTTTCATCTTTTCTCTTTTTTCTTTCTTCCTTTGTCTTTCTTCTTTTCCTTTACTTTCTTCTTTCATCTTTTTTCTTTTCTTTCTTCTTTTTTCTTTTCTTTCTTCTTTTTTCTTTCTCCTTTTTCATTTATTTTTCTTCTTTTTCATATTTTTTCTGTCATCTTTCATATTTTTTCTTTCAACTTTTTTTTCTTCTTTTTTCTTTCTTCTTTTATCCTTTCTTTCTACTTTTTTCTTTTTTCTTTTTCCTGTCATCTGTTTTCTTTCATCTTTTTTCTTTTTTCTTTCTTCTTTTCTGCCTTCTTTGTTTGCTTTTCTTTCTTTTTTTCATCATCTTTTTTCTTTTTTTCTTCTTTTCTCTTTTCTGTCTTCTTTCTTCTCTTTTCTTTCTTTTTCTTTCTTTTTTTTCTTTCATCTTTCTTCTTTCTCCTTTCTTCTTGTTTCTATTTTCTTTTTTCTTTTTTCTTTTATCTTTTCTCTTTTTTCTTTCTTCTTTTGTCTTTCTTCTTTTTCCTTTTCTTTCTTCTTTCTTCTTTTTTCCTGTCTTCTTTTTCTTTCATCGTTCATCTTTTTTCTTTCATCTTTCTTCTTTTTCATCTTTGTTTTACTTTCTTCTTTTTCTTTCCTCTTTTATCATTTCTTTCTTCTTTTTCTTTTATCTTTTTTCTGTCATCTTTTTCTTTTTTCTTTCTTCTTTTCTCTTTTCCGTCTTATTTCTTCTCTTTTCTTTCTTTTTTCTATCATCTTTTTTGTTTTTTCTTTCTTCTTTTGTCTTTTCTGTCTTCTTTCTTCTCTTTTCTTTCTATTTTTTTCTTTCATTTTTTTCTTTTTCTTTCTTCTTTTGTCTTTCTTCTTTTCCTTTTCTTTCTTCTTTCATCTTTTTTCTTTCAACTTTTTCTTTTTTCTTCTTTCTCCTTTCTTATTTTTTCTTTTGTTTTTTTTCTTTCATCTTTCTTCTTTATCATATTTTTTCTTTCATCTTTCATCTTTTTTCTTACAACTTTTTCTTTCTTCTTTTTTCTTTCTTCTTTTTTCTTGATTAAAGAAAGAGAATAATCTATGGACTGGGCCCTTATAATCAGAAGAAATTGTTTTTACTTCAGGGAGTTTTATTCCAACACTTTGTATTGACTTAGAGACAAGAAAAGAGAGATTGGATCGTTTCAGAATGTTTAAATTTTATAATTATTATTCAAACAATCCAGGACTAACTCTCTATGATGGATGCATATGGATTTGAATGCTGAAGTGTGGGTGTGTGTGTGTGTGAGTCAGTTCAGAATCCCCAGCTGAGACAGGCAGATCTTGGTGTAAGATGTTTTGACTACACACCACGAGGACTTCAGGAGGAAGACATGAGACGCTATCTTGCCGGCTACGTACCCTTGTGGAGACTCCCGAGTTAGATCCGGATGCCAGGTCCTCGGACCCACCTTGTGCTGGAGCTGACGAAACAGCGGTTGGCAGCACGACAAACCAGTCTACAGATTAACTCCCGGTACGATGGCAGGTTTCAGCGTCACGTAGAGTTTTCAGCTTTTATTCTGAAGGAACCGTCGTCTTGTTGATAAAACCACAGAATATTCCAGCTTGACAGTTCTCAGCTTAAAGTAGCAATACAGCTGGCCAGTCTGCAATTCACTTAGCGATGATGGTTTTGAGAGCTGGTTGGAGCTACGTTGAAACTCAGCTGGAACTGGGTGGAACTCAGATGGAACTGAAGTTAAAATGGCATTGCTCTGTTTAATTAACTTAGTTGTTTATAATTCTTAGCAAATCGGAGTGGACAGATTATTTAAACACTCCAGATTCTGCCTTGCAACAGAAAGGAAGTTCTGATTGGATGAGAACAATGTGTCATGATGTTTACCTTGTGTGAATCAGGATGTCTAGCTGAGTTAGTCCTGTTATTCAATAAACACATGATCATTACATTGATTTCA
This sequence comes from Nothobranchius kuhntae, assembly GCA_006942095.1. NCBI lineage: Eukaryota > Metazoa > Chordata > Actinopteri > Cyprinodontiformes > Nothobranchiidae > Nothobranchius > Nothobranchius kuhntae. The sequence goes on from SSNQ01034429.1 coordinate 94,089, forward strand.
CAGATCAGTCATCTGAATATTATTGGTTAACATTTGTTTTGATTAGCTTTAATAGAAATAAAGTTCTTTGATTAATTAACGAAAAGCGTTCTTCGTCCTTCTTCTGTCTTCTTTCCTGGAATGTAAACACCAAAGCAAGCGCACAACCTTGTAAATTCGTGCACAGTGTCACTGTGTTAAAAGGGCAGCTGTTATGGGCAGAAAACAGCATTTTCATAATGCTACACAGATGAAAGATGAATGGTAAAATTATGAAAGAAAAAGGATCAAAGAAGAAAGAAAAAAGATGAATGAAAAAAGATGAATGAAAAAAGATAAAAGAAGAAAGAAAAAAGATGAAAGAAAAAGAAAAAAGAAGAAAGAAAAAGAAGGAGAAAGAAGAAAGATGAAAGAAAAAATAAGAAAGAAAAAAGATCAAAGAAGAAAGAAAAAGATCAAAGAAAAAAGATGAAAGAAAAATGAAAAAAAACGATCAAAGAAGAAAGAAAACAAATGAAAGAAAAAAGATGAATGAAAAAAGATCAAAGAAGAAAGAAAAAAGATAAAAGAAGAAAGAAAAAAGATGAAAGAAAAAAAGAAGAAAAAAGAAGGAGAAAGATGAAAAATGAAAGAAAAAAGATGAAAGAAAAAAGATCAAAGAAGAAAGAAAAGAGAAGAAATGAAAAAGAAGAACGAAAAAGATGAAAGAAAAAAGAAGAAATGAAAAAAGAAGAAAGAAAAAAAGAAGAAAGAAAAGAAAATAGAAGACGGAAAAAAGTTGAAAAAAAGATGAAAGAAAAAAGAAGAAAGAAAAAGAAGAAAGAAAACTTAAAAGAAAAAGAAAAAAGAAGAAAAAGAAGAAAGATGGAAGAAAAAAGATGAAAGAAAAAATAAGAATGAAAAGAAAAAAGAAGAAAAAAAGATCAAAGAAGAAAGAAAAAAGTTGAAAGAAAAAAGATGAAAGAAAAAAATGAAAGAAAAAAATGAAAGAAGAAAGAAAAAAGAAGAAAGAAGAAAGAAAAAAACACTGATGAAAAAGAAGAAAGATGAAAGAAAAAAGATGAAAGAAAAAATAAGAAGAAAAAGAAAAAAGAAGAAAGAAAAAAGATCAAAGAAGGAAGAAAAAAGATCAAAGAAGAAAGACAAAAGATGAAAGAAAAAAAGAAGAAAGAAAAAAGAAGAAAGAAAAAAGAAGAAAAAAAGAAGAAAGAAAATAAAATAGAAGAAAGAAGAAAGTTGAAAGAAAAAAGAAGAAAGAAAACATAAAAGAAGAAAGAAAAAGAAAAAAGAAGAAAGCTGAAAGAAAAAATAAGAATAAAAGAAAAAAGAAGAAAGAAAAAAGATCAAAGAAGAAAGAATAAAGTTGAAAGAAAAAAGAAGAAAAAATGAAAGAAGAAAGAAAGTAGAAGAAAGAAGAAAGAAAAAACAAAGATGAAAAAGAAGAAAGATGAAAGAAAAAATGAGAATGAAAAGAAAAAGAAGAAAGAAAAAAGATCAAAGAAGGAAGAAAAAGGAAAGACAGAAGTAAAAAGATTGAAGAAAAAAATCAAAGAAGAAAGAAAAAAGAAAGAAAAAAGATCAAAGATGAAAGAAAAAAGATCAAAGAAAAAAGATCAAAGAAGAAAAAAGATAAAAGATGAAAGAAAAAAGATCAAAGAAAAAAGATCAAAGAAAAAATATATTTTTCTTTCTTCTTTGATCTTTTTTCTTTGATCTTTTTTCTTTTAGCTTTCATCTTTTTTCTTTCTTTTCTTCTTTCTTCTTTGATCTTTTTTCTTTGATCTTTTTCTTTCATCTTTTATCTTTTTTCTTTCTTATTTTTCTTCTTCGATCTTTTTTCTTTGATATTTTTTCTTTGATTTTTTTCTTTCTTTTTTCTTTCTTCTTTGATCTATTTTCTTAGAACTTTTTTCTTAGATCTTTTTTCTTTCTTTTTTCTTTCTTTCTTTTCTTTCTTCTTTTTTCTTTCAACTTTTTTCTTTTATCTTTTCTCTCATGTTTTTTCTTTCATCTTTGTTTTTTCTTTCTTCTTCTTTTTTCTTTTTTCTTTCTTCTTTTATCTTTTCTTTCTTCTTTTTTTCTTCTTTTTTC
>SSNQ01034429.1:96168-126619 GCA_006942095.1 Nothobranchius kuhntae
TGCAACAGAAAGGAAGTTCTGATTGGATGAGAACAATGTGTCATGATGTTTACCTTGTGTGAATCAGGATGTCTGGCTGAGTTAGTCCTGTTATTCAATAAACACATAATCATTACATTGATTTCACAGATCAGTCACCTGATTATTATTGGTTAACATTTGTTTTGATTAGCTTTAATATGAATAAAGTTCTTTGATTAATTAACGAAAAGCGTTCTTCGTCCTTCTTCTGTCTTCTTTCCTGGAATGTAAACAACAAAGCAAGCGCACAACCTTGTAAATTCGTGCACACTGTCACTGTGTTAAAAGGGCAGCTGTTATGGGCAGAAAATAGCATTTTCATAGTGCTACACAGATGAAAGATGAATGAAAAAAAGATGAAAGAAAAAGGATCAAAGAAGAAAGAAAAAAAGATGAATGAAAAAAGAAGAAAGAAAAAAGAAGGAGAAAGAAGAAAGATGAAAGATGAAAGAAAAAAGATGAAAGAAAAAAGAAAAAAGATGAAAGAAAAAAAGATGAAAGAAAAAAGAAGAAATGAAAAAAGAAGAAAGAAAAAAGAAAGAAAGAAGTTGAAAGAAAAAAGATGAAAGAAGAAAAGAAAAAGATGAAAGAAAAAAGAAAAAAGATGAAAGAAAAAAGAAGAAAGAAAAGAGAAAAGAAGAAAGAAAAAAGATGAAAAAAAGAAAAACGCAGAAAGAAAACAAAAGAAGAAACAAAAAGAAAAAAAAACAAAGGAAAAAAGACGAAAAAGAAGAAAGATGAAAGAAAAAGAAAAAAGATGAAAGATGAAAGAAAAAGATAAAAAAGAAGAAAGGGAAAAAAGAAGAAAGAAAAAAGTTGCAAGAAAAAAATTAAAGAAAAAAGATGAAAGAATAAAGAATAAAAAACAAAGATGAAAAAGAAGAAAGATAAAAGAAAAAAGATTTATGCAAAAATAAGAATGAAAAGAAAAAGAAGAAAGAAAATAGATCAAAGAAGAAAGAAAAAAGAAAGACAAAAAAAATCAAAGAAGAAAGAAAAAAGAAAGAAAAAAGATGAAAGAGGAAAGAAAAAAGATCAAAGAAAAAGAAAAAGATAAAAGAAAAAAATCAAAGAAAAATGATCAAAAAAGAAAGAAAGAAGATCTAAGAAAAAAGATCAAAGAAGACAGAAAATATTTTTGTCTTCCTTCTTTCATCTTTTTTCTTTCATCTTTTTCTTAATTGTTTTTCTTTCTTCTTTGATCTTTTCTCTTTGATATTTGATCTTTTTTCTTTCTTTTTTGTTTGATCTTTTTTCTTTGATCATTTTCTTTCATCTTTTATCTTTTTTCTTTCTTTTTTTCTTCTTTGATCTTTTTTCTTTGATCTTTTTTCTTTCATATTTTTTTTCTTTCATCTTTTAACTTTCTTTTTTCTTTCTTCTTTGATCTATTTTTTGGACCTTTTTTCTTAGATCTTTTTTCTTTCTTTTTTCTTTATTCTTTGATCGTTTGTCTTTGATCTATTTTCTTTCTTTCTTTTCTTTCTTCTTTTTTCTTTTTTCTTTCAGCTTTTGTCTTTTATCTTTTCTCTCTCATCTTTTTTCTTTCATCTTTGTTTTTTTCTTTCTTCATTCTTCTTTTTTATTTGTTCTTTCTTCTTTTTTCTTTCTTCTTTTATCTTTTCTTCCTTCTTTTTTCTTTCATCTTTTTTTCATCGTTTTTCTTTCATCTATTTTCTTTCATCTTTTTTCTTTCAACTTTTTCCTTCTATTTTCTTTTCTTTCTTCTTTTTTCCCTTCTTTTTTCTTCAATCTTTTTTCGTTCATCTTTTTTCATTTTTGTTTTTTTCTTTGTTCTTTTTTCTTTTTCTTTCATCTTTTATCTTTTCTTCTTTTTTCTTTTATTTTTTCTGTAATCTTTTTTCTTTCATCTTTTTTCTTTTTTCTTTCTTCTTTTCTCTTTTCTGTTTTCTTTCTTCTCTTTTCTTTCCTTTTTTATCACCTTTTTTCTTCTTTTCTGTCTTCTTTGTTCTCTTTTCTTTCTTTTTTCTTTCATATTTTTCCATACATCTTTCTTCTTTTTTCTTTCATCTTTCATCTTTTTTCTTTCATTTTTCTTCTTTTTCATCTTTGTTTTTTCTTTCTTCTTTTATCATTTCTTTCTTCTTTTTCTTTTTTCTTTTATCTTTTTTCTGTCATCTTTTTTCTTTTTTCTTTCTTCTTTTCTCTTTTCTTTCTTTTTTATCATCTTTTTTCTTTTTCTTTTTTCCTTTCTCTTTTCTGTCTTCTTTCTTCTCTTTTCTGTCTTCTTTCTTCTCTTTTCTTTCTTTTTTCTTTCATCTTTCTTCTTTCTCCTTTCTTCTTTTCTCTTCTTTTTTTCTTTCATCTTTTCTCTGTTTTCGTTCTTCTTTTGTCTTTTTTCTTTTCCTTTTCTTTCTTCGTTCATCTTTTTTCTTTCAGCTTTTTCTTTTCTTTCTTCTCTTTTCTTTCTTCTTTTTTTCTTCTTTTTTCTTTCATCTTTCTTCTTTCTCCTTTCTTCTTTTCTCTTCTTTTTTTCTTTCATCTTTTCTCTGTTTTCGTTCTTCTTTTGTCTTTTTTCTTTTCCTTTTCTTTCTTCGTTCATCTTTTTTCTTTCAGCTTTTTCTTTTCTTTCTTCTCTTTTCTTTCTTCTTTTTTTCTTCTTTTTTCTTTCATCTTTCTTCTTTCTCCTTTCTTCTTTTCTCTTCTTTTTTTCTTTCATCTTTTCTCTGTTTTCGTTCTTCTTTTGTCTTTTTTCTTTTCCTTTTCTTTCTTCGTTCATCTTTTTTCTTTCAGCTTTTTCTTTTCTTTCTTCTCTTTTCTTTCTTCTTTTTTTCTTCTTTTTTCTTTCATCTTTCTTCTTTCTCCTTTCTTCTTTTCTCTTCTTTTTTTCTTTCATCTTTTCTCTGTTTTCGTTCTTCTTTTGTCTTTTTTCTTTTCCTTTTCTTTCTTCGTTCATCTTTTTTCTTTCAGCTTTTTCTTTTCTTTCTTCTCTTTTCTTTCTTCTTTTTTTCTTCTTTTTTCTTTCATCTTTCTTCTTTCTCCTTTCTTCTTTTCTCTTCTTTTTTTCTTTCATCTTTTCTCTGTTTTCGTTCTTCTTTTGTCTTTTTTCTTTTCCTTTTCTTTCTTCGTTCATCTTTTTTCTTTCAGCTTTTTCTTTTCTTTCTTCTCTTTTCTTTCTTCTTTTTTTCTTCTTTTTTCTTTCATCTTTCTTCTTTTTCATATTTTTTCTTTCATCTTTCATCTTTTTTCTTTCAACTTTTTCTTTCTTCTTTTTTCTTTCTTCTTTTTTCTTGATTAAAGAAAGAGATTAATCTATGGACTGGACCCTTGTAATCAGAAGAGGTTGTTTTTACTTCAGGGAGTTTTATTCCAACACTTTGTATTGACTTAGAGACAAGAAAAGAGAGAGATGGGATCGTTTAAGAATGTTTAAATTTTATAATTATTATTCAAACAATCCAGGACTAACTCTCTATAATGGATGAATATGGATTTAAATGCTGAAGTGTGGGTGTGTGTGTGAGTCAGTTCAGAATCCTCAGCTGAGGCAAGCGGATCTGGGTGTAAGATGTTTTGACTACGCACCACGAGGACTTTAGGAGGAAGACATGAGACGCTATCTTGCCGGCTACGTACCCGTGTGGAGACTCCCGAGTTAGATCCGGATGCCAGGTCCTCGGACCCTCCTTGTGCTGGAGCTGGTGAAACAGCGGTCGGCAGCACGACAAACCAGTCTACAGATTGACTCCCGGTATGACGGCATGTTTCAGCGTCACGTAGAGTTTTCATCTTTTATTCTGAAGGAACCGTCGTCTTGTTGATAAAATGACAGAATATTCCAGCTTGACAGTTCTCAGCTTAAAGTAGAAATACAGCTGGCCAGACTGCAATTCACTTAGCGATGATGGTTTTGAGAGCTGGTTGGAGTTACGTTGAAACTCAGTTGGTGCTGGGTTGAACTCCAATGGAACTGAAGTGAAAATGGCGTTGATCTGTTTTATTAATTTAGTTGTTTATAATTCTTAGCAAATCGGAGTGGACAGATTAACTAAACACTCCAGATTCTGCCCTGCAACAGAAAGGAAGTTCTGATTGGATGAGAACAATGTGTCATGATGTTTACCTTGTGTGAATCAGGATGTCTGGCTGAGTTAGTCCTGTTATTCAATAAACACATAATCATTACATTGATTTTACAGATCAGTCACCTGATTATTATTGGTTAACATTTGTTTTGATTAGCTTTAATAGAAATAAAGTGATTTGATTAATTAATGAAAAGCGTTCTTCGTCCTTCTTCTGTCTTCTTTCCTGAAATGTAAACACCAAAGCAAGCGCACGACCTTGGAAATTTGTGCACACTGTCACTGTGTTAAAAGGGCAGCTGTTATGGGCAAAAAATAGCATTTTCATAATGCTACACAGATGAAAGAAGAATGAAAAAAAGATGAAAGAAAAAGGATCAAAGAAGAAAGAAAAAAGATGAATGCAAAAAGATCAAAGAAGAAAGAAAAAAGAAGAAAGAAAAAAGATAAAAGAAGAAAAAAGATGAAAGAAAAAGAAAAAAGAAGAAGAAAGAAAAAAGATGAAAGAAAAAAGATAAAAGAAAAAAGATGAAGGAAAAAGATGAATGAAAGAAGGAGAAAGAAAAAAGAAAAAAGAAGAAAGAAAAAAGATGAAAGAAATAATAAGAAAGGAAAAAAGAAGAAAGAAAAAGAAGAAAGAAAAGAAAATAGAAGAAAGAAAAAAGTTGAAAGAAAAAAGATTAAAGAAAAAAGATTAAAGAAAAAGAAGAAAGAATCTTTTTTCTTTCATCTTTCGTCTTTTTCATCTTTGTTTTTTCTTTCTTCTTTCTTCTTTTTTCTTTTTCTTTCTTCTTTTATCTTTTCTTTCTTCTTTCATCTTTTTACTTGTATCTTTTTTCTTTGATCTATTTTCTTTCATCTTTTATCGTTTTTCTTTCTTTTTTCTTTCTTCTTTGATATTTTTTCCTTGATGTTTTTTCTTTCTTTTTTCTTTCTTTGATATTTTTTCATTGATCTTTTTTCTTTATTTTCTTTTTTCTTTCATCTTTGATCTTTTTTCTTTGATCGTTTTTCTTTCTTTCGTTTCTTTCTTCTTTCTTCTTTCTTCTTTTTTCTTTCATTTCTTCTTTTTTCTTTTATCTTTTTACTTTCATCTTTCTTTTTTATATTTGTTTTTTTCTTTCTTCTTTCTTCTTTTCTGTTTTGTTTCTTCTTTCTTCTTTTCTGTTTTGTTTCGTCTTTTATCTTTTCTTTCTTCTTTTTTCTTTGATCTGTTTTCTTTCAACTTTTTTCTTTCTTCTATTTTCTTTTCTTTCTTTTCCTTTCTTCTTTTTTCTTTGATCTTTTTTTGTTCATCGTTCTTCTTTTTTCGTTCATCTTTTTTCTTTCTTCTTTTTTCCTTTCTTCTTTTTTCTTTGATCTTTTTTCTTTCATCTTTCTTCTTTTCTCTTTCTTCTTTTTTCTTTCATCTTTCTTCTTTTCTCTTTCTTCTTTTTTCTTTCATCTTTTTTCTTTTTTCTTTCACCTTTTTTCTTTCATCTTTTTTCTTTTATCTTTCTTCATTTTTCTTTCATCTTTCTTCATTTTTCTTTCATCTTTTTTCTTTTTTCTTTCACCTTTTTTCTTTCACCTTTTTTCTTTTTTCTTTTACCTTTCTTCTTTTTTCTTCCTTCTTTCATCTTTCATCTTTTTTCGTTCATCGTTTTTCTTTCATCTTTTTTGTTCATCGTTTTTCTTTCATTTTTTTCGTTCATCGTTTTTCTTTCATCTTTTTTTCATCTTTTTCTTTCATCTATCTTCTTTTTTCTTTCATAATTTTCTTTCTTCTTTTTTCTTTCTCCTTTTTTCATTCATCTTTTTTCTTTCTTATTTGTTCTTTTTTCTTCTTTCTTTCTTCTTTTTCTTTTTTCTTTCTTCTCTTTTCTTTCATCTTTCTTTTTTCTTTCATCTTTTTTCTTTTGTCATTCTTCTTTCATCTTTCTTCTTTCTTTCTTCTTTTTTCTTTCTTCTTCCTTCTTTTTTCGTTCTTCTTTTTTCTGTCATCTTTTTAATTAATCTTTTTCTTTCATCTTTCTTCTTTTTTCTTTCATCTTTTTCTTCTTTTTCTTTCTCCTTTTTTTATTCACCTTTTTTCTTTCTTATTTGTTCTTTTTTCTTTCTTCTCTTTTCTTTCATCTTTCGTTTTCTTTTTTTTTTTTACCATGTCCTGTCTGACTGTGAAGCAAGCAGAATTGATGTCTGAATGCTGGTGACAAGCCTTGCAGATTTATTCTCAGGTGGAGCATCAAAGCGTTTGCTTTTAATGTCACGCCAGATACTTAAAACTTTATTGTTATTGTTGTTGAATGCTTAGTAATTCTGACCAGACACGGAGACAGAGGTGAAAGAGAAAGGAAAAGAAAAGGTGGGGAGAGAGAGGGGGGGGGGTCCACAAAAATAAACAATAATGAACAAGAGTCTGCTTCTAGACCTGCAGAAAAAAGACAAAAAAAAAAAAAAACAAAGGGACACAAAAAAGGGACACAACAACAATACAACAAGATCTACCTATCACTGCGTCAACTTGATGAAAAGAAAATATATATATATATATATAATCAACATTGCTTAACTGAAGAATCACGATAATAAATCACAACGCATTAAGTGCCCACCATAGTCTTAAGACCTGTGTTTAACGTGCCCAAGCCCATACTTTTGAGAGCACCATGTGACCACCTGTGTGTGTACACGCGCTTGTTTATTTAAGGTTTTTCTATAGGAGCGCCCAACAGAGAGTGTGAGGGACCACAGATCCGTCCCCCAAAGATGCGCAGGAGACGGGGGGAGCTCCAAGTCCCAGAGATCCAGGCGCTGCCCCAGAACGCAGGAACCCCAAGGAGACTGCAACCAGGAAGGCCCCCGCCCCCCTCGAGAGGCACAGAGGATCGCCCCGGGGGGCCACAACCAGCAGCCGGCAGAGTCCCCGGAGATATCAGCGGCAAGCCCACAGGCCCGCCCGCAGCCTCCCACCCCCTAGCCGGCCGAGCCCGGGACCCAGCGACCCGGGACCCAGGGGCGACCACCCCCGCCGGGGACCCAGCAGAGCCCAGGGACCCAGACCCCACCAGGCAGCCACCGGGATCTAACAGGCAGATGCCAAAATCTTNAAAAAAGAAGAAAAAGAAGAAAGATGAAAGAAAAAATAAGAATGAAAAGAAAAAAGATCAAAGGAGAAAAAAAAGACAAAAGTAAAAAGATCAAAGAAAAAAGATCAAAGAAGAAAGAAAAAAGAAAGAAAAAAGATCAAAGAAGAAAGAAAAAAGAAAGAAAAAATATCAAAGATGAAAGAAAAATGATCAAAGAAAAAGATCAAAGAAAAAAGATCAAAGAAGAAAGAAAAAGAGATAAAAGATGAAAGAAAAAGATCAAAGAAAAAAGATCAAAGAAAAATGATCAAAGAAGAAAGTAAAAAGATCAAAGAAAAAAGATCAAAGAAGACAGAAAATATATTTTTCTTCCTTCTTTCATCTTTTTTCTTTCATATATTTTCTTTATTTATTTCTTTATTCTTTGATCTTTTTTCTTTGATCTTTTTCTTTCATCTCTTATATTTTTTCTTTCTTATTTTTCTTCTTTGATCTTTTTTCTTTGATCTTTTTTCTTTCATCTTTTATCTTTCTTTTTTTCTTTCTTCTTTGATCTTTTTTCTTGGAACTTTTTCCTTAGATCTTTTTTCTTTCTTTTTTCTTTCTTCTTTGATCTTTTTTCTTTCTTGCTTTTCTTTCTTCTTTTTTCTTTCAACTTTTTTCTTTTATCATTTTTCTCTCATCTTTTTTCTTTCATCTTAGTTTTTTTCTTTCTTCTTTCTTCTTTTTTCATTTTCCTTTAAACTTTTTTCTTTGATCTTTCATCTTTTTTGTTTCTTTTTTTCTTTCTTCTTTGATCTTTTTTCTCTGATCTTTTTTTTCCTCTTTTATCTTTCTTATTTTTCTTCTTTGATCTTTTTTCTTTGATCTTTTTTCTTTCATCTTTTATCTTTCTTTTTTACTTTCTTCTTTGATCTATTTTCTTGGAACTTTTTTCTTAGATCTTTTTTCTTAGATCTTTTTTCTTTCTTTTTGTCTTTCTTCTTAGATCTTTTTTCTTTCTTTTCTTTCTTCATTTTTCTTTCTTCTTTTATCTTTTCTTTCTTCTTTTTTCGTTTCTTTCTTTTTTTTCTGTCATCTTTTTTCTTTCATCGTTTTCTTTCATCTATTTTCTTTCATCTTTTTTCTTTCATCTTAGTTTTTTTGTTTCTTCTTTCTTCTTTTTTCATTTTCCTTTAAACTTTTTTCTTTGATCTTTCATCTTTTTTGTTTGTTTCTTTCTTTCTTTCTTCTTTGATCTTTTTTCTCTGATCTTTTTCTTTCATCTTTTATCTTTCTTATTTTTCTTCTTTGATCTTTTTTCTTTGATCTTTTTTCTTTCATCTTTTATCTTTCTTTTTTACTTTCTTCTTTGATCTATTTTCTTGGAACTTTTTTCTTAGATCTTTTTTCCTTCTTTTTTTCTTTCTTCTTAGATCTTTTTTCTTTCTTTCTTTTCTTTCTTCTTTTTTCTTTCTTCTTTTATCTTTTCTTTCTTATTTTTTCTTTTTTCTTGTTTTTTCTGTCATCTTTTTTCTTTCATCGTTTTCTTTCATCTATTTTCTTTCATCTTTTTTCTTTCAACTTTTTCCTTCTATTTTCTTTTCTTTCTTCTTTTTCTTCCTTCTTCTTTCCCTTCTTTTTTCTTTCATCTTTTTTCTTTCATCTTTCTTCTTTTTTCATCTTTGTTTTTTCTTTGTTCTTTTTTCTTTCTTCTTTTATCCTTTCTTTCTACTTTTTTCTTTTTTCTTTTTCCTGTCATCTGTTTTCTTTCATCTTTTTTCTTTCTTCTTTTCTGTCTTCTTTGTTTGCTTTTCTTTCCTTTTTCATCATCTTTTTTCCTTTTTTCTTCTTTTCTCTTTTCTGTTTTCTTTCTCCTCTTTTCTTTCATCTTTTTTCTTTCATCTTTCTTCTTTCTCCTTTCTTCTTGTTTCTTTTTTCTTTTTTCTTTTTTCTTTCATCTTTTCTCTTTTTTCTTTCTTCTTTTGTCTTTCTTCTTTTTCCTTTTCTTTCTTCTTTCTTCTTTTTTCCTGTCTTCTTTTTTCTTTCATCTTTCATCTTTTTTCTTTCATCTTTCTTCTTTTTCATCTTTGTTTTACTTTCTTCTTTTTCTTTCCTCTTTTATCAGTTCTTTCTTCTTTATCTTTTATCTTTTTTCTGTCATCTTTTTTCTTTTTTCTTTCTTCTTTTCTCTTTTCTGTCTTATTTCTTCTCTTTTCTTTCTTTTTTCTATCTTTTTGTTTTTTCTTTCTTCTTTTCTCTTTTCTGTCTTCTTTCTTCTTTTTTCTTTCTATTTTTTTCTTTCATTTTTTTCTTTTTTCTTTCTTCTTTTGTCTTTCTTCTTTTCCTTTTCTTTCTTCTTTCATCTTTTTTCTTTCAACTTTTTTTCTTTTTTCTTCTTTCTCCTTTCTTCTTTTTTCTTTTGTTCTTTTTTCTTTCATCTTTCTTCTTTTTCATATTTTTTCTTTCATCTTTCATCTTTTTTCTTACAACTTTTTCTTTCTTCTTTTTTCTTGATTAAAGAAAGAGAATAATCTATGGACTGGGCCCTTTTAATCAGAAGAAGTTGTTTTTACTTCAGGGAGTTTTATTCCAACACTTTGTATTGACTTAGAGACAAGAAAAGAGAGATTGGATCGTTTAAGAATGTTTACATTTTATAATTATTATTCAAACAATCCAGGACTAATTCTCTATGATGGATGCATATGGATTTGATTGCTGAAGTGTGGGTGTGTGTGTGTGTGTGTGTGTGAGTCAGTTCAGAATCTCCAGCTGAGACAGGCGGATCTTGGTGTAAGATGTTTTGACTACACACCACGAGGACTTCAGGAGGAAGACATGAGACGCTATCTTGCCGGCTACGTACCCTTGTGGAGACTCCCGAGTTAGATCCGGATGCCAGGTCCTCGGACCCTCCTTGTGCTGGAGCTGGCGAAACAGCGGTTGGCAGCATGACAAACCAGTCTACAGATTAACTCCCGGTACGATGGCAGGTTTCAGCGTCACGTAGAGTTTTTAGCTTTTATTCTGAAGGAACCGTCGTCTTGTTGATAAAACGACAGAATATTCCAGCTTGACAGTTCTCAGCTTAAAGTAGAAATACAGCTGGACAGTCTGTAATTCACTTAGCGATGATGGTTTTGAGAGCTGGTTGGAGCTACGTTGAAACTCAGCTGGAACTGGGTGGAACTCAGATGGAACTGAAGTTAAAATGGCATTGCTCTGTTTAATTAACTTAGTTGTTTATAATTCTTAGCAAATCGGAGTGGACAGAACTAAACACTCCGTATTCTGCCCTGCAACAGAAAGGAAGTTCTGATTGGATGAGAACAATGTGTCATGATGTTTACCTTGTGTGAATCAGGATGTCTAGCTGAGTTAGTCCTGTTATTCAATAAACACATAATCATTACATTGATTTCACAGATCAGTGATCTGATTATTATTGGTTAACATTTGTTTTGATTAGCTTTATTAGAAATAAAGTGCTTTGATGAATTAACGAAAAGCGTTCTTCGTCCTTCTTCTGTCTTCTTTCCTGGAATGTAAACACCAAAGCAAGCGCACAACCTTGTAAATTTGTGCACACTGTCACTGTGTTAAAAGGGCAGCTGTTATGGGCAGAAAACAGCATTTTCATAATGCTACACAGATGAAAGATGAATGGTAAAATTATGAAAGAAAAAGGATCAAAGAAGAAAGAAAAAAGATGAAAGAAAAAAGAAAAAAGAAGAAAGAAAAAAGAAGGAGAAAGAAGAAAGACGAAAGAAAAAATAAGAAAGAAAAAAGATCAAAGAAGAAAGAAAAAGATCATAGAAAAAAGATGAAAGAAAAAATGAAAGAAAAAGGATCAAAGAAGAAAGAAAACAGATGAAAGAAAATAGATGAATGAAAAAAGATCAAAGAAGAAAGGAAAAAAGATAAAAGAAGAAAGAAAACAGATGAAAGAAAAAACATGAATGGAAAAAGATCAAAGAAGAAAGGAAAAAGATAAAAGAAGAAAGAAAAAAGATGAAAGAAAAAAGAAGAAAAAGAAGGAGAAAGATGAAAGATGAAAATGAAAGAAAAAAGATGAAAGAAGAAAGAAAAAAGAAGAAATGAAAAAGAAGAATGAAAAAGATGAAAGAAAAAAGAAGAAATGAAAAAAAAGAAAGAAAAAAGAAGAAAGACAAGAAAATAGAAGAAAGAAAAAAGTTGAAAAAAAGATGAAAGAAAAATGAAAGAAAAAGAAGAAAGAAAACTTAAAAGAAAAAGAAAAAAAAAGAAAAAGAAGAAAGATGAAAGAAAAAAGATGAAAGAAAAAATAAGAAAAAAAGATCAAAGAAGAAAGAAATAAGTTGAAAGAAAAAAGATTAAAGAAAAAAATGAAAGAAAAAATATGAAAGAAGAAAGAAAAAGAAGAAAGAAGAAAGAAAAAACACTGATGAAAAGAAGAAAGATGAAAGAAAAAAGATGAAAGAAAAAATAAGAAGAAAAAGAAAAAAGAATGTAAAGAAATTTGGCTGGCTCAGTCATATTTGTAAAGAAAATATTGACTGGCTCAGTTATATTGTAAGGAGAAACTGTCTTTACTCAGTTATATTGTTCAGAAGACTCAAAGGTTGTTTTCATCGATAAACTGACGATAATATCTGTGTGTCTGTGTTTCAGTTCAATGAGGAAACCAGTTTGACAATTAAAAGTTTTAATTCTTCAAATTAAACTAATGATTTTGAAATTGACAAACAGGAAATAACAATCAACATTGGCAACTTTGTGGGACAATCTTTAACAGTTGATATGCTGTTCTTGCTCAAATAGACCTTCTGTCGGTGAATGAAGATTGAGAGTGATATGATGTGATTATGGATGCGTGGGTGTGCAAAGTGTCGTGAGAATTGAACCTGAGGTGAGATGGATGCGTGTGTGCATCTGATTTTGCTTCAGGAAGAGACAGGTGTCTGAGTGAAAAGTGATGGTTTGAATAAACTTAGGTTTAGTTGGAAAAGATGCATCCAAACGCTAAACACCGTGCTCTGTCTCACCGAACTCTTGTGGACCCTCTTTCGGATCCGGGCCGTGGAGGATGTTGTGGTTCATCCAGATGACACCGGCGGCTGACAGGAGACGTAGGTGTCGAACGGAACCGGTCCAGAGTTGCCCTCGGTACACGTGGATGATAGAGCGCTTTGTCGATGCGCTTTCTTAAGTTAATTCACTCAGAAATCAAAAACTCTGTATTGAGTCTGCATTAGAAGTTGCGATTCAGCTATTCTGTCTGGCTGACAGAAACAGCGTGAGAGAGGGGGGGGGGGAAGAAACGAGCCACCGGCTCCCCCCCTTTCAGCGTTTATTCAGGTCCTCTCTCTTTCGCTGTCAAGCACGAATTCGAATCATAAGACTGAAACTTACCAAAAACCTTTCTCTTCTCAAAGCAAACGTGTGCGTCAGCAAATGTGTTTTGGAGTTTAACTGTGAGAATCTGTGTGTGGGTGTGTGTGCTTGAGTGTGTGTGAAGGTCAGCAACAAACACTCTCAACATTATCTAATTATGGATTCATTAAATCTCTTATAATTACCCAAAAGCATAATAGTCATTCATTTGATTAAAACACATTTATAATGAGCAAATTGATGATTAAACTTTTAGCATTCAAAACAAGAAAAGGATTTCAAACTTTATGTTTTGACTTGTTATGACTACTTGTCCATGAGAACTCCTTCTTCTGGTACCGCAGGTGGCAGATGTTATGGTTTCCTCCCAGACTCGCTGGCGTTCAGGTCTTAATCTGTGGGTGAAAGTTCTCAGCGACCCAGCTTTGACACAGCTGAGTCCAAGACCACCTTTGTGACAGAAAACCCATATTTCCTCACGTTACAAGAAGAAAGAAAAAAGGTCAAAGAAGGAAGAAAAAAGAAAGACAAAAGTAAAAAGATCAAAGAAAAAAGATCAAAGAAGAAAGACAAAAGATGAAAGAAAAAAAGATGAAAGAAAAAAGAAGAAAAAAAGAAGAAAAAAAGAAGAAAGAAAATAAAATAGAAGAAAGAAAAAAGTTGAAAGAAAAAAGATGAAAGAAAAAAGAAGAAAGAAAACATAAAAGAAGAAAGAAAAAGAAAAAAGAAGAAAAAGAAGAAAGCTGAAAGAAAAAATAAGAATAAAAGAAAAAAGAAGAAAGAAAAAAGATCAAAGAAGAAAGAATAAAGTTGAAAGAAAAAAGAAGAAAAAATGAAAGAAGAAAGAAAATAGAAGAAAGAAGAAAGAAAAAAACAAAGATGAAAAAGAAGAAAGATGAAAGAAAAAATAAGAATGAAAAGAAAAAGAAGAAAGAAAAAAGATCAAAGAAGGAAGAAAAAAGAAAGACAAAAGTAAAAAGATCGAAGAAAAAAAATCTAAGAAGAAAGAAAAAAGATCAAAGAAAAAGATCACAGAAAAAAGATCAAAGAAGAAAAAAAGATAAAAGATGAAAGAAAAAAGATCAAAGAAAAAAATCAAAGAAGAAAGAAAAAGATCAAAGAAAAAAGATCAAAGACAGAAAATATATTTTTCTTCCTTCTTTCATCTTTTTTCTTTCATCTTTTTTCTTTATTTATTTCTTTCTTCTTTGATCTTTTTTCTTTGATCTTTTTTCTTTCATCTTTCATCTTTTTTCTTTGATCTTTTTTCTTTCATCTTTGATCTTTTTTCTTTCTTTTCTTCTTTCTTCTTTGATCTTTTTTCTTTGATCTTTTTTCTTAGATCTTTTTTCTTTCTTCTTTGATCTTTTTTCTTAGATCTTTTTTCTTTCTTTTTTCTTTCTTCTTTGATCTTTTTTCTTTCTTTTTTCTTTCTTCTTTGATCTTTTTTCTTTCTTTCTTTTCTTTCTTCTTTTTTCTTTTATCTTTTTTCTCTCATCTTTTTTCTTTCATCTTTGTTTTTTCTTTCTTCTTCTTTTTTCTTTTTTCTTTCTTCTTTTATCTTTCTTCTTTATTCTTTTCTTTCTTCTGTTTTCTGTCATCTTTTTTCTTTCATCGTTTTCTTTCATCTATTTTCTTTCATCTTTTTTCTTTCAAATTTTTCCTTCTATTTTCTTTTCTTTCTTCTTTTTTCCCTTTTTTCTTTCATCTTTCTTCCTTTTTCATCTTTGTTTTTTCTTTGTTCTTTTTTCTTTTCCTTTCTTCTTTTATCTTTTCTGTCTTCTTTGTTCTCTTTTCTTTCTTTTTTCCATCATCTTTTTTCTTTTTTCTTCTTTTCTCTTTTCTGTCTTCTTTCTTCTCTTTTCTTTCTTTTTTCCTTTCATCTTTTTTCTTTCATCTTTCTTCTTTCTCCTTTCTTCTTTTTTCTTTCATCTTTCATCTTTCTTCTTTTTCATCTTTGTTTTTTCTTTCTTCTTTCTTATTTTTCTTTCCTCTTTTATCATTTCTTTCTTTTATGTTTTTTCTGTCATCTTTTTTCTGTCATCTTTTTTCTTTTTTCTTCTTTTGTCTTTTCTGTCTTTTTTCTTCTCTTTTCTTTTTTCTATCACCTTTTTCTTTTTTCCTTCTTCTTTTCTCTTTTCTGTCTTCTTTCTTCTCTTTTCTGTCTTTTTTCTTTCATCTTTTTTCTTTCATCTTTCTTCTTTCTCCTTTCTCCTTTTTCTTATTTTTTCTTTCATCTTTTCTCTTTTTCTTTCTTCTTTTTTCTTTCTTCTTTTCCTTTTCTTCTTTCATCTTTTTTCTTTCAAATTTTTTCTTTTTTCTTCTTTTCTTTCTTCTTTTTTCTTTTCTTCTTTTTTCTTTCATCTTTCTTCTTTTTCATATTTTTTTTTTCATCTTTTCATATTTTTTCTTTCAAATTTTTTTCTTTTTTCTTTCTTCTTTTTTCTTGATTAAAGAAAGAGATTAATCTATGGACTGGACCCTTATAATCAGAAGAAGTTGTTTTTACTTCAGGGAGTTTTATTCCAACACTTTTTATTGACTTAGAGACAAGAAAAGAGAGAGATTGGATCATTTAAGAATGTTTAAATTTTATAATTATTATTCAAACAATCCAGGACTAACTCTCTATGATGGATGCATATGGATTTGAATGCTGAAGTGTGGTTGTGTGTGTGAGTCAGTTCAGAATCCCCAGCTGAGGCAGGCAGATCTGGTTGTAAGATGTTTTGACTACGCACCAATAGGACTTCAGGAGGAAGACATGAGACGCTATCTTGCCGGCTACATACCCGTGTGGAGACTCCCGAGTTAGATCTGGATGCCAGGTCCGCGGACCCTCCTTGTGCTGGAGCTGGCGAAACAGCGGTCGGCAGCACGACAAACCAGTCTACAGATTGACTCCCGGTACGACGGCAGGTTTCAGCGTCACGTAGAGTTTTCAGCTTTTATTCTGAAGGAACCGTCGTCTTGTTGATAAAATGACAGAATATTCCAGCTTGACAGTTCGCAGCTTAAAGTAGAAATACAGCTGGACAGTCTGCAATTCACTTAGCGATGATGGTTTTGAGAGCTGGTTGGAGCTACGTTGAAACTCAGCTGGAACTGGGTGGAACTCAGATGGAACTGAAGTTAAAATGGCATTGCTCTGTTTAATTAACTTAGTTGTTTATAATTCTTAGCAAATCGGAGTGGACAGATTAACTAAACACTCCAGATTCTGCCCTGCAACAGAAAGGAAGTTCTGATTTGATGAGAGCAATGTGTCATGATGTTTACCTTGTGTGAATCAGGATGTCTGGCTGAGTTAGTCCTGTTATTCAATTAACACATAATCATTACATTGATTTCACAGATCCGTCACCTGATTATTATTGGTTAACATTTGTTTTGATTAGCTTTAATATGAATAAAGTTCTTTGATTAATTAACGAAAAGCGTTCTTCGTCCTTCTTCTGTCTTCTTTCCTGGAATGTAAACACCAAAGGAAGCGCACAACCTTGTAAATTCGTGCACACTGTCACTGTGTTAAAAGGGCAGCTGTTATGGGCAGAAAATAGCATTTTCATAATGCTACACAGATGAAAGATGAATGAAAAAAGATGAAAGAAAAAGGATCAAAGAAGAAAGAAAAAAAGATGAAAGAAAAAAACAAATAAAAAAGAAGGAGAAAGAAGAAAGAAAAAAGAAGAAAGAATAAAGAAGGAGAAAGAAGAAAGATGAAAGATGAAAGAAAAAAGATGAAAGAAAAAAGAAAAAAGATGAAAGAAAGAAGTTGAAAGAAAAAAGAAGAAATGAAAAAAGAAAAAAGAAAAAAGAAAGAAAGAAGTTGAAAGAAAAACGAAAAAAGATGAAAGAAAAAAGAAAAAAGATGAAAGAAAAAAGATGAAAGAAAAGAGAAAAGAAAAAAGAAAAACGAAGAAAGAAAACATAAAAGAAGAAACAAAAAGAAAAAAGAAGAAAAACAAAGGAAAAAAGACAAAAAAGAAGAAAGATGAAAGAAAAAGATGAAAGAAAAAAGATGAAAGATGAAAGAAAATGATAAAAAAGAAGAAAGGGAAAAAAGAAGAAAGAAAAAAGAAGAAAGAAAAAAGTTGAAAGAAAAAAATTAAAGAAAAAAAAGAAAGAATAAAGAATAAAAAACAAAGATGAAAAAGAAGAAAGATAAAAGAAAAAAGATTTATGCAAAAATAAGAATGAAAAGAAAAAGAAGAAAATAGATCAAAGAAGAAAGAAAAAAGAAAGACAAAGGAAAAAAGATCAAAGAAAAAAGATCAAAGAAGAAAGAAAAAAAGAAAGAAAAAAGATGAAAGACGAAAGAAAAAATATCAAAGAAAAAGATAAAGAAAAAAGATAAAAGAAAAAGATCTAAGAAAAATGATCAAAAAAGAAAGAAAAAAGATCAAAGAAGACAGAAAATATTTTTGTCTTCCTTTCATCTTTTTTCTTTCATCTTTTTCTTATATTTTTTCTTTCTTCTTTGATCTTTTTTTCTTTGATATTTGATCTTTTTTCTTTCTTTTTTTCTTTGATCTTTTTTCTTTGATCATTTTCTTTTTCTTTCTTTTTTTCTTCTTTGATCTTTTTTCTTTGATCTTTTTTCGTTCATATTTTTTTCTTTCATCTTTTATCTTTCTTTTTTCTTTCTTGTTTGATCTATTTTTTGGACCTTTTTTCTTAGATCTGTTTTCTTTCTTTTTTCTTTCTTCTTTTTTCTTTTTTCTTTCAGCTTTTGTCTTTTATCTTTTTTCTCTCATCTTTTTTCTTTCATCTTTGTTTTTTTCTTTCTTCATTCTTCTTTTTTCTTTTTTCTTTCTTCTTTTATCTTTTCTTTCTTCTTTTTTCTTTCATCTTTTTTCTTTCAACTTTTTCCTTCTATTTTCTTTTCTTTTTTCTTTCAACTTTTTCCTTCTATTTTCTTTTCTTTCTTCTTTCAACTTTTTCCTTCTATTTTCTTTTCTTTCTTCTTTTTTCTTTCAACTTTTTCCTTCTATTTTCTTTTCTTTCTTCTTTTTTCTTTCTTCTTTTTTCCCTTCTTCTTTTTTCTTCAATCTTTTGTCATTCATCTTTCTTCTTTTTTCATTTTTGTTTTTTCTTTGTTCTTTTTTCTTTTTCTTTCATCTTTTTTTTCTTCTTTTTTCTTTTATTTTTTCTGTCTTCTTTTTTCTTTCATCTTTTTTCTTTCTTCTTTTCTCTTTTCTTTTTTCTTTCTTCTCTTTTCTTTCTTTTTTTCATGACCTTTTTTCTTTTTTTCTTCTTTTCTGTCTTCTTTGTTCTCTTTTCTTTCTTTTTTCTTTCATCTTTTTTCATACATCTTTCTTCTTTCTCCTTTCTTCTTTTTTCTTTCATCTCTTCTCTTTTTTGTTCTTCTTTTGTCTTTCTTCTTTTTTTCATCTTTCATCTTTTTTCTTTCATCTTTCTTCTTTTTCATCTTTGTTTTTTCTTTTTTCTTTTATCATTTCTTTCTTCTTTTTCTTTTTTCTTTTATCTTTTTTCTGTCATCTTTTTTCTTTTTTCTTTCTTCTTTTCTCTTATCTGTCTTATTTCTTCTCTTTTCTTTCTGTTTTATCATCTTTTTTCTTTTTCTTTCTTCTTTTCTCTTTTCTGTCTTCTTTCTTCTCTTTTCTTTCTATTTTCTTTCATCTTTCTTCGTTCTCCTTCTTTTCTCTTTTTTTTCGTTCATCTTTTCTCTGCTTTCGTTCTTCTTTTGTCTTTTTTCTTTTCCTTTTCTTTCTTCGTTCATCTTTTTTCTATCAGCTTTTTTCTTTTCTTTCTTCTCTTTTCTTTCTTCTTTTTTCTTCTTTTTTCTTTCATCTTTCTTCTTTTTCATATTTTTTCTTTCATCTTTCATCTTTTTTCTTTCAACTTTTTCTTTCTTCTTTTTTCTTTCTTCTTTTTTCTTGATTAAAGAAAGAGATTAATCTATGGACTGGGCCCTTATAATCAGAAGAGGTTGTTTTTACTTCAGGGAGAGATGGGATCGTTTAAGAATGTTTAAATTTTATAAATATTATTCAAACAATCCAAGACTAACTCTCTATAATGGATGAATATGGATTTAAATGCTGAAGTGTGGGTGTGTGTGTGAGTCAGTTCAGAATCCCCAGCTGAGGCAAGCGGATCTGGGTGTAAGATGTTTTGACTACGCACCACGAGGACTTCAGGAGGAAGACATGAGACGCTATCTTGCCGGCTACGTACCCGTTTGGAGACTCCCGAGTTAGATCCGGATGCCAGGTCCTCGGACCCTCCTTGTGCTGGAGCTGGTGAAACAGCGGTCGGCAGCACGACAAACCAGTCTACAGATTGACTCCCGGTATGACGGCATGTTTCAGCGTCACGTAGAGTTTTCATCTTTTATTCTGAAGGAACCGTCGTCTTGTTGATAAAATGACAGAATATTCCAGCTTGACAGTTCTCAGCTTAAAGTAGAAATACAGCTGGCCAGACTGCAATTCACTTAGCGATGATGGTTTTGAGAGCTGGTTGGAGCTACGTTGAAACTCAGTTGGAGCTGGGTGGAACTCCAATGGAACTGAAGTTAAAATGGCGTTGATCTGTTTTATTAATTTAGTTGTTTATAATTCTTAGCAAATCGGAGTGGACAGATTAACTAAACACTCCAGATTCTGCCCTGCAACAGAAAGGAAGTTCTGATTGGATGAGAACAATGTGTCATGATGTTTACCTTGTGTGAATCAGGATGTCTGGCTGAGTTAGTCCTGTTATTCAATAAACACATAATCATTACATTGACTTTACAGATCAGTCACCTGATTATTATTGGTTAAAATTTGTTTTGATTAGCTTTAATAGAAATAAAGTTATTTGATTAATTAATGAAAAGCGTTCTTCGTCCTTCTTTTGTCTTCTTTCCTGAAATGTAAACACCAAAGCAAGCGCACGACCTTGGAAATTTGTGCACACTGTCACTGTGTTAAAAGGGCAGCTGTTATGGGCAAAAAATAGCATTTTCATAATGCTACACAGATGAAAGAAGAATGAAAAAAAGATGAAAGAAAAAGGATCAAAGAAGAAAGAAAAAAGATGAATGAAAAAAGATCAAAGAAGAAAGAAAAAAGATAAAAGAAGAAAAAAGATGAAAGAAAAGAAAAAAGAAGAAAGAAAAAAGAAGGAGAAAGAAGAAAGATGAAAGAAAAAAGATCAACGAAGAAAGAAAAAATATGAAAGAAAAAAGATAAAAGAAAAAAGATGAAGGAAAAAGATGAATGAAGGAAGGAGAAAGAAAAAAGAAAAAAGAAGAAAGAAAAAAGATGAAAGAAATAATAAGAAAGGAAAAAAGAAGAAAGAAAAAGAAGAAAGAAAAGAAAATAGAAGAAAGAAAAAAGTTGAAAGAAAAACGATTAAAGAAAAAAGATTAAAGAAAAAGAAGAAAGAATCTTTTTTCTTTCATCTTTCTTCTTTTTCATCTTTGTTTTTTCTTCTTTCTTCTTTTTTCTTTCTTCTTTTATCTTTTCTTTCTTCTTTTTACTTTCATCTTTTTACTTGTATCTTTTTTCTTTGATCTATTTTCTTTCATCTTTTATCGTTTTTCTTTCTTTTTTCTTTATTCTTTGATATTTTTTCATTGATCTTTTTTCTTTCTTTTTTCTTTCTTTGATATTTTTTCATTGATCTTTTTTCTTTATTTTCTTTTTTCTTTCGTCTTTGATCTTTTTTCTTTGATCGTTTTTCTTTCTTTCGTTTCTTTCTTCTTTTTTCTTTCTTCTTTTTTCTTTCATTTCTTATTTTTTCTTTTATCTTTTTACTTTCATCTTTCTTTTTTATATTTGTTTTTTTCTTTCTTCTTTCTTCTTTTCTGTTTTGTTTCTTCTTTTATCTTTTCTTTCTTCTTTTTTCTTTCATCTGTTTTCTTTCAACTTTTTTCTTTCTTCTATTTTCTTTTCTTTCTTTTCCTTTCTTCTTTTTTCTTTGATCTTTTTTCGTTCATCGTTCTCCTTTTTCGTTCATCTTTTTTCTTTCTTCTTTTTTCCTTTCTTCTTTTTTCTTTGATCTTTTTTCTTTCATCTTTCTTCTTTTCTCTTTCATCTTTTTTCTTTCATCTTTCTTCTTTTTTCTTTCATCTTTTTTCTTTTTTCGTTCATCTTTTTTCTTTCTTCTTTTTTCCTTTCTTCTTTTTTCTTTGATCTTTTCTCTTTCATCTTTTTTCTTTCATCTTTTTTCTTTTTTCTTTCACCTTTTTTCTTTCATCTTTTTTCTTTCGTCTTTTTTCTTTTTCTTTCACCTTTTTTCTTTCACCTTTCTTCTTTTTTCTTCCTTCTTTCATCTTCTGTCTTCTTTTTTCTTCCTTCTTTCATCTTTCTTCTTTTTTTGTTCATCGTTTTTCTTTCATCTTTTTCGTTCGTTTTTCTTTCATCTTTTTCTTTCATCTATCTTCTTTTTTCTTTCATAATTGTCTTTCTTCTTTTTTCTTTCTTATTTGTTCTTTTTCTTCTTTCTTTCTTATTTTTTCTTTTTTCTTTCTTCTCTTTTCTTTCATCTTTCTTTTTTCTTTCATCTTTTTTCTTTTGTCGTTCTTCTTTCATCTTTCTTTCTTCTTTTTTCTTTCTTCTTCCTTCTTTTTTCGTTCTTCTTTTTTCTGTCATCTTTTTTAATTAATCTTTTACTTTCATCTTTCATCTTTTTTCTTTCATCTTTTTCTTCTTTTTCTTTCTCCTTTTTATTTACCTTTTTTCTTTCTTATTTGTTCTTTTTCTTTCTTCTCTTTTCTTTCATCTTTCGTTTTCTTTCATCTTTTTTCTTTCGTCTTTCTTCTTTCTTCTTTCATCTTCTTTCATCTTTCTTCTTTTTTTCTTTTCTTAATTCTTTTTAAATTTCTTCTTTTTTCTTTTCTTTCTTCTTTTGTCTTTCTACTTTTTCCTTTCTACTTTTGTCTTTCATCTTTTGGCTTTCATCTTTTTCTTTTTTCTTTCATCTTTCTTTTTTTCATCTTTTTTCTTTCATCTTTTTTCTTTTTTCTTTCATCTTTCTTCTTTCATCTTTCTTCTTTTTACTTTCTTGTTTTTTCTGTTTTCTTTCATCTATTGTCTTTCTTCTTTTTTCTTTCTCCTTTTTTCTTTCATCTTTCTTCTTTTTTCTTTCTTCTTTCTTCTTTTTTCTTTCTTCTTTTTTCTTGATTAAAGAAATTGGAGGCCTAGCTGTTGTTTTCAGAGACCATCTTCCATGTAGCTCTACAACCTCTGGTCACTTTGCTTCCTTTGAACTGCAGCTGATTAAAGTCGGGCATAAGGACCCGTTCTACTGTTCTGTGGTCTATCGTCCACCTGGTCCAAACAGTTCTTTCCTTCAGGAGTTTAGTGACTTTCTATCCTCCACTGTGAAGCTTTCCAGACTGGTGATTCTTTGTGATTTTAATATCCACGTTGATGATCCCTCTGATCTCTTTGCCATGAATTTCTCCCGCCTCATGGACACCGTCGGCTTTACCCAGCATGTTTCTGGCCCCAAACACACCAGGGGGCACACTCTAGGCCTTGTTTTTACCCTGAGTCTAAATGCTGACAGTGTTTGTCCTGAGGATGTTTATATTTCAGATCACCATTGCATTTTCTTTAACTTGTCAGTTTCTGCGTCCCTACCTCCGGCTCGCCGTATGGTGAGTTCTCGTTTTCTTAATGAGAGCACAGCTAGCAATTTTTCTGCTGCTTTTTCTTCACCCTGTTCTTCTGATAATGACCGAGATTCATTAACTTCTCAGTTTAACGAGCACTGCCTCTCCATTCTGGACAACATCTGTCCTGTCAGAACCAGATCAGTTCCTGCAGTGAACCCTACTCCATGGTTTAATGACAGCCTTCACAGCCTGAAGCGCCAATGCAGAAAAATTGAGCGTTTGTGGAAGAAAACCCATCTCCATGTCTATCTACTGCACCTAAAGGATCTTCTGTCATCCTTTAACTCTGCAGTCAGAGATGCTAGGGTTTCCTATTTCTCTAACCTGGTGTCCCAGAGCAAAGGGAACCCCAAGGTGCTGTTTAACACCATCAGCAGCATAGTCTCTCCTGCCTCTCCTACAGCCTCCATCCACTCTGTTGCAGACTGTGAGAACTTTCTTTCTTTCTTTGTGGACAAAGTCAATAAGGTTAGACCTAGAATCTTGCCTGAGTTAACCAAACTAGTTAACTCTATGAAGACCTCTGCATGCCCTCTCCACATCTTACCCTCAACTTTATTTAAAAGTGCTTTTCTGTCCATCGGTCCCAGTGTGCTCTCTATAATTAATGCTTCTCTGGTTTCTGGTCAGGTCCCTGCTTACTTTAAGAACACTGTAATCCACCCGCTTCTTAAAAAACCGAGTCTCAACCCCTCTCTCCATAGCAGCTTCAGACCCATCTCTAAACTTCCGTTCATCTCCAAGATCTTGGAAAAGGTTGTGGCTAAACAACTCACAGCTGCTCTTAATGAACATAACATCTATGATAGCTTCCAGTCAGGTTTTCGTTGAGCTCATTCTACTGAAACAGCTCTTCTTAGGGTCTCTAATGACCTTCTGACTCACAGTGATGCAGAGGACTGTTCTGTTCTGGTCCTGCTGGACCTGACTGCAGCATTTGACACTGTTGACCATCACCTGCTACTGGAGAGGCTGAGAGACTGGGTAGGCCTATCAGGATCTACTCTGGAGTGGTACTCCTCTTATCTCTCTGAGCGCTCCTTTTCTGTGGCCGTCTCCAAGTTTAGATCCTCCACCACTTCTCTTACCCATGGTGTCCCACAAGGTTCTGTGCTGGGGCCTCTACTCTTCCTCCTTTATCTGCTTCCTCTTTAGCACATCCTGAGCTCCTTCAAAGGAATCTCCTACCATCTTTATGCAGATGACATCCAACTGTACATCTCCTTTAAGTCCCATGAGATGTCTAAGCTGCAGCTGTTACACACCTGCTTAGACTCTATTAAAACCTGGATGAATGAGAGCTTTCTTCAGCTGAATGAAGATAAGACTGAGATCCTCATCTGTGCCCCAGACAAGCTGGTTCCCAAAGTCAGAGACTATCTTGGTCAGCTTGCTTCTCACAACAAACCTTCCGTCATGAATCTTGGCGTGACCTTTGACCCAGCTCTCACCCTGGATTCTCATGTNAGTTCTCTTGTTCGCTCTTCCTTCTTCCATCTCAGGAACATTGCTAAGCTGAGTCCCATTCTGTCCCGCTCTGAACTTGAGACAGTTCTCCACACCTTCATCTCCTCACGCTTAGACTACTGTAACTCTCTTTTCACGTGTCTGAGCAGAACCTCCCTGAACTGTCTACAGGTGGTTCAGAATGCCTGTGCTCGGCTCCTGACCAAGTCCTCCAAATACACCCACATCACCCCGCTTCTCCTCCAGCTTCACTGGCTGCCAGTCAACTTCAGGGTTCATTTCAAGATCCTGGTTCTGGTCTATAGGGCCTTACATGGACAAGCACCATCTTACATTGGTGATCTTCTTAGTCCCTACACCCCCAGCAGGTCCCTGAGGTCCAGTGATCAAAGCCTACTGGTTGTGCAGCGCACCAGGCTAAAGACCAAAGGTGACAGATGATTTGCTGCTGTGGCCCCCAGACTCTGGAACTCTCTCCCCCTGAGCCTGAGATCATTGGACTCAGTGCTCTACTTCAAAAAGCAGCTGCAGACTCACTTGTTCGAGCTGGATTTTGGATGACCTTCTTCACCACTCTCTCTTTATTCGGCTCTCCCCTTCTATTCCACCTTCCTCGGGATCCACTGATTTCCCTCTTTCCTATTCACTCTCTCTTTTCTTAACATTTTTTCTTTTAAATCGCAATAGCTTATTTTAGCTCATTTTACATTTATTTTTAAACATTCTCTAAATGCTTTTTTTCTATTTTTACAATTTTTATATTTTTTGTTTTTGTGAAGCGCCTCGTGATTTTTATCTTGAGAGGCGCTATAGAAATGATATTTTCTTCTTCTTCTTCTTTGATTAGTCGAAGGACCCCGAGCCGATCTGGCACCCGAGCAGATCCTGTACCGACACTGGTGCTCATTAATTAGGCCTTCATTTTTTAAGTCAGGCAGTCTAAATGATGGCGGGGAGGCTCGCTAGCTGTTGCACACATGCGCAGTAGGCATTATTTTACTCCAACAATCCGAATGGCTGTGTACATACACATCCATCGGAATGATTATCGGACAAAACCACCTCTGTCAATCGGATTTAAATTTCATTCCGATCAGGCCGAATCGGATCAGAACATTCCAACTGACATGTTTACATGCAGAAATATTGATCAGATTGAGCGTTCAATCCAATTAAATGTGCGCGTGTAAATGTGCCTACTGTGTCCTTTTGGTTAGCAACTTCTCACAGTACCGTAAGCTGAAGAAAACAGTACGCCACTCCTCCAGCCATGGTCCCTACACCCTCTGTGGACCTGTGGCTCCCTCAGTGGCAGGTCTATCGCTCACCGCCCATCATCTGTGATGTCGCCTCCAGGTTCACTGGTTATGGGATCAGCATTCTATCTTGTGGCATGCCGATGCCGGTACGGGCCACCAAAATTATGTTACAGGCCTTTGAAGAGTCTGTATTTGTGCAGGGAACAAGAATCACTAGATGTGTCGATGTGCAGATCTGTCGGCAGGCAGGTTCTTGTCTGATTAATTAACAAACATTTCACATTTTGTTCAGTTTCACAGTTAGTCCTTCTTCAAACTTCTAAACATTCCAATTTTAAAATATTTTTATAAAGAAAATAAAATGTCCCTCCTGATAATTTACTTAAAATTTTTAGGTTGATTAATTCCAACACAAATATACATGAAGCACATTCAATGGTATTTACCTGCTGATTCAACAATTACACAATACTCCAGAACTTGTAATAAACATCTGTTCACATTAACCATGTTAATAAACACTTTCTGTAAAGATACATTTGAAAAGCACACAGAACCTTTTCAACATATAATACTTTGGCTTATTTTCAAATTATCAAAGTAACACCCATCCTGGAGTCACGTTGTAACTAAATTAAATACATGATTTCTGCCATCTTTAACCAATTCACACTAATGGTAAATTCACCTCAGTTACACAGCACACAGTTAACATTATTTTACAACCTCAAACTTATATTACTGGAAATAAAGGTTACCACATAAAACACAAAATGAGTTGTGAGAGCCTTGTGAGTGCAGCTGAGTCTAAAATACTTGTGATACCAACCTGTAACTGTGCAGAGAACAAGAATGAATCATGAGATGTTCCTCTTCTTCTTCTTCTTCTTCTTCTTCTTCTTCTTCATTAATTTAGGAAGGCTGGACATCTGAAAGGCGCATTACTGCCACATCAG
The DNA here is from genome assembly GCA_006942095.1 of Nothobranchius kuhntae. NCBI lineage: Eukaryota > Metazoa > Chordata > Actinopteri > Cyprinodontiformes > Nothobranchiidae > Nothobranchius > Nothobranchius kuhntae. Next base: position 121,975 of record SSNQ01034429.1, read on the forward strand.
CCAACACACTGAGCCAGCACTACCCACCACACACAATAGGCACATGAACCACCCCCACTCCGTGCACCTACACAACCACCGTCAACAGAACCTTCCACCAGCACACACCCCTGTGAACACACACTAACCCCACAAGGAGGCTCACCCCATGCTCGCACCCCCACGAGAAACATCCTGCATCCTGCACTGTGTCCCATGACCCACAGCCGACCCAGAGCCCCCAAACTCTTGCAAGCACGCTGCCCCCAAACCTCCTCGGGGGAAACGTCAGAAAAAGCCAGCAAGGTCCCTGCAACTGCTGTCACCTAGCAAACCACATCAGACTTGTTAGATGCCCCATTCTTTACCCTCCACAAGGCCTCAACCAAAAACGTTCTCACAACCACCACACCCGCCCCCTCATCCCCAACACCAGTTGATAGAGGCACTGGTTAGAAAATAGCGTTTTTAGCCCCGTTGACTTGCATTCATTTTTTCGTTCTTCCGGGGACCCATGGTGCAGAAGTGACAGGCTCCCGTTAGACTAACAACTCCCATAGTGTCTGCTCTCCACACCCGCCGACCTGCTCTCCACCACCTGCCCTCCCTCCCAGCAACTCTCCAGGGAATCAGGAACCATCCCGAGCTCCAAGCCACGTCTGCTTCCTCTCGTCTACGTTTGTCTCGGACTAGACTCTTACACTCTTTTCAGTACCTGCTGCCATCCTTTCTCTCAGTAAGACTGTCCCCCTTAAGCCTGACATTCCTCTCCTTGACCACCTCTCACTCTCCTGTATTTTTTCCCTTGGACCCAGACTCCTGTCTCGCTGTGCCCCTCCATGGGAAACATTGGCTCTGCTTCCGCAATTACGGAGAAATGGCGATGCTGCAGAGTGGGACGTAAGCTCCAGGAGAGGAAATGTTGTTCGTTTTTATACTGATTATAGAACTTCCTGAGAGAGCTTCATGCATAAATTGATTGTTTACAGCTGGGATGAGCTGTGGGTGCTGGTTACTCTGGCTCTCTCCCCACGAAAACTCAGTTCTGCCTCCAGAATTAAGCTCTGGAGAGGGAAAGGAGACATAAACCATATCTACACTTCATGATTATGGGAAATATCTGCTCTCTTCCCAATTAAATGGACAAGCTCTCAGTGCTGACGCCAGACGTCGGAAGGATAAAACATGTGTGGGGAACACAATTTTGGGGTGGGTGGTGGTGGTGGTGTGTGTGTGTGTGTGTGTGTGTGTGGGGGGTGGGGGGGGGGGTATAGTGTAGATGCCATTTCCTGCATTCTGGTGCATTTACACGGGTTCTTAAAACACATATTTTACCTACAGTACAGTTAATGGGTAAAACCTTAACTCAATAACTATTTTTCAGTAACAATTTGTTCACCAAAAACCTCCAGCTGATTAATGCAGAAAGTAACAAAACACACACAAAAAAGTCTTGTGGATAATAGGAATACCAGCATTTAAGAACATTTTAACATTTAATAGCCACGCTTCTTTGTTGTATCTGTATTTTACAAAGCAATAATTTGTCCCAGTCCCAATACTATTATTACTAGTCAGGTTTAAAGTACAGATACAAACAGGTATTTAGTTAGTGGATATTTTATGTAAGGATGGATATCCAACAACTGCACTGATCTGAGACAAATCCGAGTCCTTAAAAAACCCTAAGCAACATTCATTAGATGGCTTGGATGTGTGTTCCAGATGCAAGTACATTTTTATATTCCAGATATCCATAAAAACATTCTCACTATCCACACCGAATACTTCAGATATCGGACAAATGAAGTCTCATTTCCCATTCATGTGTGTTGGGTTTGCAGCAGGAGGCTGAAGTTCTGCCTGTAATAAAAATAGTTCTAGTTTAAATGTAAGTTCAGATATTAAATAAATTACTGATAACTGGATGTTTTTTTATCATTGTATCTATTTAAAATAAGATGTTTTACTAGAAACAACATTATAGAATAACATGTGTTTAAAGTGAGAGTTTCTCCTAGCCATAATTCAGTTATCAGTTTAGCTCTTGTGTTTATCTGGAACATTATCTTTACTGAAAACAACAGATAGGAGTATTATTAATTTCTGAACTATTTTATTGTCATTAGATGTATTTATTATTATTATTATTATTATTATTGTTGTTGTTATTATTATTATTGTTGTTGTTGTTATTGTTATTATTATTATTTTTATTATCTTTGTTGTTATTGTTGTTGCTATTATTATTATAATTATAATTATTATTATAATGATGATGATTATATTACAAAAAGGTACATACACTTTCTTATTAGTAAGAATAAATGTATTATGGTAATTATTAGAATATTTTAGATACAATGATCCTGAGCTAAACAATAAATATGTACGTGGTTTATTTGAGGTAGTTTAGTAGTGCGTGGCAAAGAGGTGGGACTGAATTAACACTGGCTTCTTCCTACTCCCTCTGAGCAAAGACTTTTCATCCTTCATTTGTATGTGTTTTTTAGTTTATTATTTTTAAAATTGTTATCTTATGTTCAAATATGTTTCAAATCAATCAAATAAACAGACTGACAAGAAAACTGCTTGATTGAAGAAACAATGAATAAACAGACTGCAGAACTATTGTCAGATGTGTCCAGGTGAGAGTTTTGTTTTAGTCAATGTTTTGTGAAGCAGAAGGCAGACAGATATTATGTGCTTTTGTTTACAATTTTTACGTATAATCCAATTTTACACAAACACCGCGGCCATGTAATTTAAACAGAAATCAACCGGATCTCTGAACCAACAAACATAATTCGCACATCTAAGACATTTGTTTTTTTATTTCTAGTTTGTAAATTTGGCTTTACATTAAAAGCTACAATATCCACAGTTTATTGATCAACTAGATTGAATGCAAAACAACAAACTGGGGCCGCTTCGAAAGGACACCGGACAAACCTGTCCTGTCTTGGACGCTCGTATTACTGATTGGGCTGATAACAGGATTTGCATGGTGCCTTGTGATCACATTGTTAACTTTTATTTGACAGACATAAAAAATATTTATATAATGTATAGCTGCAGTTCCAGCTTATCCGCCAATAGACTTTTCCAATTAAAACTCCTTTTAACTGCACTCCAGTAAAGTGTTCAATATAGTTGTTGAGCATGAATTAAAGCTATAAACAGTTCTTCACTGAAGAACCCAGCTGAAGCCCTTATGGTGAAGGTGAAGAGCACCTGAAACTGAAATACTTAACAGGAGAAGATGATGGAGACAATATTCTACCTCAGAGTTTTGATGGATGGGTTTACAGCACATGACTACATCATGTTGATGCTGACTTGGGACTGGATGGATGAGCTGATCTATCTCTTTATTAATCCAGAGACAGTGGTGATCAATGGGATTTGCATTCATGTGAAACTAAAAGCAGCATTCCCATAAATCTTGTATTTATTGAGCACTTCTAAGTCCTAGAACCCTCCAAAGTGCTTCACACACACGCAGATGCTGATGGTGATGAGCCACTATGTGGCCACAGAAGCCCCGGGGTTGGGTTGTAAGGGCCATACACACTAGGAGCTGCTAGTTCACTCTGGCCACCAACAGGAAAGATGGGTGACACAACAATTGCGACAGACTGAGCTGGGTGTAAACCTCCAATGTTCTAGCTCGAGGCAGGCACTTAACTCCTCTGCTAGCAGCTTCATACTTGGGTGTATGAAACTACATGTGGAACCAGTGTTAGGAGTAATGCCTTAAGAAATTATCTACGGAGAGATTTATTTTCCAGTAACTGAGTAACATAACACATTACTTCAAAAAAAATTATCATTTTGCATTGCAGCCATTGGACCCACCCCCACCCCCCAATGCTCAGCAGAAAAGGTGATCAGATGCAACCTCCCTGAGGTCTAGGGGGACACATAACCTGTCAATTTGTGCAATGCGTCCTACCCATGAAGTCCATCAGGAATTTTACTATTCAGAACAGAGCAGTGTGTACGTGGAGTGTGTGTAGGTGTATGTGTTTTTGTGTCTTTAGGTTGTATGTGTTTATGTGTGAGCATAAGGTAGGGAGTGTGTGAATGTGTTTGTATTAGGGATGAGCGAGTACACCACTATCTGTATCTGTATCTGTTCAACCAACTAAATTATCTGTATCTGTATCTGTACTCGGAATGGGCGTGGCATAACCCAGAAGTGGGCGCGGTTTAACCGGAAGTGGACGTGTTTACATCAATGTATTATTATAAGTCTGAAATTGATATGGATTGATCAGAAGTTGCTATGTGTATTGTTTATTTGAAAACTATTTACAGAGCAGCCTCAGAATTGAGATTAAATATTTTTGATCACAATAGTACAGAAACTATTACAGAACAAGTATTTCAATAAAATCAGAACATTAATATTTGAGTGCATGGATTAATACATCTGAACTCATGCAGTAGGAACTAGGAAATATGAAATGCTAGAACCAGACACAACTTTCTATATATATTTTTTTATTTTAATTTGATTAAACTGATTTTTTTCTTAACGTTCTTGGCAATTTCCCACACAAAGTTAAACAAAGCAATGTTGATTAATGTGTGTGTGTGTGTGAGTGAGTGAGTGAGTGAGTGAGTGAGTGAGTGAGTGAGTGAGTGAGTGAGTGAGTGAGTG